>JAJOOF010013746.1:0-20873 GCA_029582545.1 Solanum lignicaule
AAAAAAATATCTATCTATTTGCATTCTCTACTTAAATATCATGTCTTCTCAACTTCCTTCTACTTAATTTTTCATGATTAATCAATCTATAAATAGCAATTCTCCATGGAATTGTTTAAAAAATAATCTCATTATTTAAATGAATTAAACGGAGAGCATAACCAAGTAAGGAAAAAAGTTGTATAAATACACTAATTTTTCAAAAGAGAAAAATAGAGAAAAATACCAACAATATTACAGAATCATGTAACAGTATGTGTTAATGAACTTGCATATTTATGAATTACTTTTTATACAATTACACCATCCTAAACTAATCCTCTACACCTTTTCATTTACTATATTTACATAATAAATTAATAATAGATCTTTCAAAATAAATAAATATCTAACCAAATCCCCAACTTTCCTCCAATTATTTATCAAAATCTTGACACTTATCTTTACACAAACATTTAACAAATTCAAATAATTAATTCATCATTTAAACAATTAAATGGAAAGCACAACCAACAAATAAAAAAAGTGGTATAAATACTACAAACAAAATTTAAAACATCAAGACACACCATTTATCTTCATAGTCATCATCTGCTCATAGTGGTTAATTGAGGTTAGTTTTTCAAATGTTCAATATTATTATAATTAAATTACATTTTATTACAACACTCTATTCTCAGTTTGATTTTGACAAATACTTATACAAAAGTACTACAATGGATAAAAAAAAATCATGGATCATCCCCAACAAATTAGTTCGGAGAATTGTCAAGGTAAAATATTAATGATAATATTCATAACTATATTAAGTTGTACTTCTATACAATTAACAAAACATTTATTGTTAAATACAAATGCAACTGAAAAATCAAGCAAAGCGGTTAAAGTGATGTATGGAAATATTTTGCAATAGCGAATTGCATATTTCAGAAAGGAACAAGAGCGATTGAAAAAATATATACACAGAGAAGAATGACATGACGTTTTTCATGAATTGATTTCAATGTAATAGAGAGATGAAATATTTTTTTATTAGGGAATATATTTTCTAAAAATCAATCTAATAACAAATGATAGGACGTTGTTGATGTATTTCTTTATATTTTTACTGTTATTTTACATTGAAAAACATTTCAAACACATTCACAAAAGTATTCATGATAGATATTACAATATAAAAGTTCAATCTCTTTGGCATCTTAATAAAAAGCAAGGAGGACCATCAAAACATACTAACAATTCCCCATTCAGTGCAATGGAAATAAAGTAATTTTTAATAGAGCATGTATCATTTCAAATAAATAGATAATGATACGGTTGGATAATATAATGATATAATTAATCTACAAGAAAAAATATTTTAACACAAATCTTTTAAGGAAAAATTACTTAAATACACAACATTTCTTTACATATTCTCAATATTTCCCTACTCTTTTACTAAAATACAAAAATCCCTTATTTTCCCCCAATTCAACTTAACCGGATACTTTATTAGTTTAAGTATCCGTCCGTATTAATTAAAGTATCCGCGCTGCTATATTATGCATCCGCCCGTTAATTTAAGTATCTGCCCATATTAATTAAAGTATCGGCGCTGCTATATTATGCATCCGCCCGTTAATTTAAGTATCCGCCCGTTATTAATTAAAGTAATTTTTCCAATATTGCTATATTATGCATCCGCCCGTTAATTTAAGTATCCGCCCGTTATTAATTAAAGTATCCGCACTGCTATATTATGTATCCGAAAAACACTAAAAAAAGGGATTTTTGGTAATTAATGAAAGAGTAGGGAAAGGATGTAATTTCTTTCTTATACTATGTCATTTGCCTAATTTTTACATCTTTTAATCCTCGCGCGAAGCGCGGGCCATGTACCCTAGTTATACTAATATGACGTGATTAACATATAATTTCATCTTAGTTCCTGTAATTCTTCACATTCAAATTGACAGATAGATAGGAGTCATCACAATGATGTAGTTACAAATTTCGATAAGTATATTTAAATTTTGAAGTTGTAAATAATTAGAAAAAAATTATGAGAGAACACACGATTTTTTTAAAATTAACTAGGTAATAATTAGTAAGTCTAAAATACCCTGTAATGGAAAGAGAAATGATTTCAATCAACTAAGATAAATAAGTAAAAAAAAAAATCATCTACTTAATGGTGTTTCCTAATTTAAGTGCTATGGATAAAACTTAGAGAGCCAGCCGAATTTTGAATTTTTTTTTAAAAATTATTTGAATTGTTAATTATTGTCACTTATAGTATCGTTTTAATTTTAAATAATATATTATTTCCCTATGTCTTAATTTATGTGACACAAATGAAATTTGAAGAGTCGATCAAAGTTTTTATATGATTTTCAAATATTCTAAGTTGTGATTTATAATATTTTACATAATTTTTTTTTAAAAAAATTATATTTATTATTCTATCATTTTAAGGTCTTTTTAGAATTCCTAATGAAATAATGCACAATAATTCCTCTCATTTTTAAAGATCGTGATCAATTAAATACCATCACATAAATATGAATAAGTAGAATAATATTTATGGTGTTCATTTACAAGTTGATTACCACAAGATACTATTTTACTCGCTTTGTTTATTTTTATTTGTCTATCATATTAATAATTATTTATTCAATTTAAATATCAAAAGATAATTTATTATTTATTTTTAATCTATTCTTATTATTAACTATAATTATTTTTAATTAATTTTTCAAAAGACTTAATTTATTATAGTTAAGAAAGTAAGTTGTATGATAATGTAACTCATCTTTGTAAAACGATTGCAAATGCAGCGCGTGCGGAAACATATTCAAAGTACAAGCCTTCAAACACTTAAGTATCATTGCTAGAAATAACATAATTTGAAAATTCTGAAATTGCACCCTGGCAAGAAGCAGGCATGTCGTCCATTAGCTACCTGCTTCTAGCCACTTATATATAGTAGATATATATATAAAATATAATGTGTTGCCATTTGGGATATAAATGTGTTGGCTTTAGGGTAGAAGCCAACTAATGGTAATGGCAAGCAAATTCTGACACGTCAAATACAGAAGCTTAAGGCAATAATGTGCATCTTGAATAGAAGTTGCAAATGACTGAATCACCCTTAAATTTTATTGGCATATAGCATACATGTTGATACCTCCTACTCTACTCACACTTCTGTAATAGTAGAGTATTTTTATATAGACTTTTATATATATGAATACTATGAAATTGCTTAAAATTTCAATATCCAAGTCAGTCTTGAATAACTTTATCAACTCGTATTTTTTTAAAAATAATTTAATCCAAATATATTCTCCCTTTCTGACATCATATACTCATCTTCTCCATTATTAGCGGTAGGAAAAAAACCAAGGATATGATTCCTTATTAGTTTAGGATTTGTTATTTGTAGTAATTCAGTTATAAGATTTCTAAGTAGTTTAAGATTTGTTATTTATGGTATTTATTGAATTATGTTTAAATAAGATTTGTTAGTTAAGAAGGTTTCTAGTCCTAGTTTAATTTGATTTGTTAGTCTTATAAATAGCAGTGTCTTATTACATATTTTCAATGTAGAGAGATACACTTAATGTGTAATGTCATATAAGGGATAAGAGTCTGAAAAATATCCCAACTTTGGTCGAATTTGTTGTTGCAATACTAAACTTTCATGAGGACCTATTACCTCCATAGACTATTTAATATCGTATTTTAAATATATATATTTGCCTACGGGACATTAAAAATAATGTAAAATTATAAATAGTAATGTGTCCACGTGGGCACATATATATCTTTAAAATACACTATTAAATAGTTCACGGGGTAAAAAATACTGTATTAAATAGTCTAGGGAGGTAATAGGTCCTCATGAAAGGTTAGTATCGCAACAGCAAATTCGACCAAAATTGGAGTATTTTTCAGACCATTATCCGTTGACTTATTGAGTAAAGTCTCCTATCTCTTCTAAGTAGATTACTAAATTTTTTATATATAACCATCGTTGGATCTTTTACTTGTGCATATATTATTAATTTGAGTAATTTATTTTCTTTGAATTGGTATTAGAATAAGGTTTGTTTGTTCCTCCATCACTTGTATCTCCAACAAATACTGTCGAGCCATTCCAATCTTCACAGATTGTGACTTTTTCAGTATTTCTTCCATATCCTTTTCCTTAATTAACTGACGTAGATTTCTTCTAACCAATTGTCCGAATCAACAACACTACCTCCACCTAAAATCAAATCAATAGTCTTAGTCTTCACTTGTGATCCCCAAATTCTCTTTGATAATTTAAATAACTTCTCTTCATGAGGTTTGAAAAAACTCCTTTTGTCAACGTTTTTCTTATATTTTTTTTCAACCTTTTCAGTTTAACTTATAATTAAGTTTTGATCGTCTCTACCTTCAATGTGTCCTTCACAGATGTAAGGAATGCATCATAAATGTATTAATAATTGAGTTGAGCTTCAAAGATGCTTATCTCATCCTCTACGTTCTATACTCACTAAAACTCTACATCTGAATTTTTTTCCATCTTCACTTTGTTTTTGATAACTTGTTATTACAATCATCACACCCACTTGAAGACCTCCACTTTCATCATGATCTTCTTTATCTTCATGGGACATTTCAAGTATTTTTGATTTTTGGATAAGTTTACACCAGCTATTTCACCAATATTTTTATTTTCAATTGCAATACCTTTAATATAAGAGTTATTGATAATAAGACATAATCATATAAAAAATTACAATATGCTTGACTAAATCACACAAACTTAATATAAACAACTTAATTCAAAATATAAAAGAACATGATTCATTATTTTAGGATTACATTGCAAAATGTAAAAAAAAAATTCTAAAGAGATGATGACAAACAATAGTGGAAGCAATGCTAGTTGTATTCACAAATCCACATAGAAAAAAGAAGTCTTTCTTTTCTATTCTAAAATATTTTTTATCTCTTTTTTTTTTAGAAGACTTTTGTACTCTCTATTCTTGTAATTTTTTCATTCTTTCTAATTTCTCTTATTGCTGTTTTTTGTCATCCTTTTCAAATGAAAGAAGAATGAGGTTTAAATAGATAGAGAATATGAAGCACCCTACTCTTCTTGGTAAACTAAGAGTCAAATGCATGCAATAAATTCTTTACCTTCCGAATGTGCCACACAACGTGACCAATGAAATTTCTTTCTTTTTTTCTTTTTTTAAAGAGAAGATTAATTAGAAAAAGACTACATTGCCCTTATAGAGGGTCAAATTCTTTTATTCATTAATTGAATAATAGATAAATGGATCATTTGAAAATTTAAAATAGACCTAATATGTAGATTCATTTGATTAAGATCCAAAATTTAAAAATGAACAAGCCCACTAACACAAAATTTCAACCATATAACCTATCTTGAAGATCAGATACAATAAATAAAGATAAAAAATAAACTAAAAATAAAAATTCAAGCAAACCTCAACATGGTAAATCTTAAGGAACACTAATAAAAAAATATATAACCCGACACCAATGACCTATGTGATTAAAAAAATTTTGATAGTGACAAATCCAGATGGAGGGTAAGAGGGGAAAATATTGATATATGTTTTAAGGTAATGGGGGTCGACGAAAAAAATCGCTGAAAATTTTTTCGATGAATTTTTGACACAGAATTTATATCTAAAGATAGCTCTTGAAGAGCTCTATACATTAATATAAAGGGTATATGATGAGGATAACTAGAACTTCATAAGTCTAACAAAAAAGTGATGATTTGTGTTTGGTTATTTTAGATCTATGAAGTTTGGCTACGGTAAAAGATAAATGGTTTGTGAATTTGTGTTGAGGAAGGTGGAAGGAAGAAGTGATAATTTTTTTGAGTGATTTTTCTGATGGAGTGGTGGTCTGTGGCGGTAGTGATTGCGGTCAGCCGGCGGCAATGGTGATAGGTGGAAAGAAAGGGGAGAAGAAAATATAAATAAAAAATAAGGCTAAAATGCTTATTTTTTGAAATTTTTTTGTATATCTGATAAGGTCACATAAGAACCCTTAGATCAAATGGTCATGAATGTCTGAGATTAAATTTTAACAATTGTCATTAGATCAAGTTTAAAATTGATTGAGCTATCAGGATTGAATTTAAATCTACGCAATTCAATCAAAATTGAGTCCTTTGAAAAATGTAAAAAATAATCAAAATAAATAATGACAAACAAAAAATACAAAATTAAATTATGAGTAAAGACTATATAATATATATTATAGGAGTAATTTTAATATGTCAAAAAATAGTTGTTCACATAACCATTGTTGAAACTTTTACTTTTACATGTATTATTAGTTTGAGTAATTTTAGTTCATTCAAATTGGTATTAGAGCCAGGCAGTGGCAAATCCAAAGCCTTTGTTGAGGATTTCGAAGTACAAAGAAGTAAGCATGTAAAAATTACAAGATGAAAAATCGAGTGAGATGGGAGGAAAATATTAATTTTAATCTGTTAAGTTTAACTTATATTGCCATGTTGTGTTTAGGTTCTTCCTACTCTTACTCTGCTCCATCGAGCTTTTAAAATTTCTAGTGTATTTTTCCTTTTATTTTGCAGTATTCTGCTTTTTTGAATCTTTTCCAAATTTTGAATTAGTGCACATTCAATGATATATTACTTTAAAAACCATCAAGATTTTTTAGAAAAGTGTAGAGATCGAGTTATTAATATTATAGTGTATATTCAAAAGATAAATAAATGACATCGTCGATTTTTTTAGTTCATTTAATTTAATTTAGTAAGTTAATCATTTGTAAAAATAAATAAATTATGAACCAATCAGATAAGTTTAGTTTTAATCTCTTTATAATCGACTTGAAAATAGTAAGAAGGAGATACAATGAAATCAAGAGAAAAAAATTCAATTAAATAGATTTTATTAAAAGAATATTCACAACTTTTAAATTTTTCCATTTGATTAATCTTAAATAACTTTATTTTATATAATAGTTTTCTAATTCAATTTTAAATTTAATAACAATTCATCATTTTCTCAAAGAGTTTCTTTGAGTTAGTAAATGAAAAGAGAGTTACGTAGAAATAAAATGAACAATATAAATAAGAAGAATAAAAGACAAAAATATAAAAATTAAGACTAATAAATTTTAAAAAAGAAATAACATAAAAAAAAAAAAAAAAAAAACAAAAATAATACAATTTTAGATGGAAAAAGACGAATTTACCCCCAAACTTTGATAAATGTTACGTCTATGCACTCCGTTATACTTTGCGTCCATCCAACCCCTGCCGTCCAATTATCGGTACACACATGCCCCTCTCACTAACGGCCCCCTTATTCTGTACACGTGTCTAAATCCTAAGCAACTACTCGTTTGACCATTACTTTTAACCCATAAACTAACAACCCGCCCCATAAACCCAATACCCACCCGATTCCCTCTAAAATATTCTAAGTCAATTAAAAGACCCAAATATTTCAAGTCTCGTTCGTATCTCACAAACCCTAGCCTTCATCAGTGTAAAGTTCGTTGATTTCATACTCAAATATCCTAAGTCACTTTCATATCTCATATATGTTGTTTTCTGTTTTCGATTTGCATTAATAGGTAGTAAAGAAATGTGTTGTTGAGTTTTGCTTTTCAGTTGTTTCTTAAGTTATTGTGTAGAATATGCTTTTTATAGTGAAAATGAAGTTCACTTTCTAGGGTTTCACTTATTCGAAAAATGAAGTTCGTTTTCTAGGGTTTCACTTTAGAGTATTTTTATGTTGATTGTTAGGCTTGCGCAACTTTTTGTTAAAGAAATATTTTTTTTGTTTGTATTTAGATATGTTGGTTTGGTAATGTCATTTTCTGTTCCTTTAGTTTCAGATTCCCCTGACTTTATTCCATTACTTTGTCTTCATGTCTACTTTATTCCATTACTTTGTCTTCAGGCCTTTTATTGGTTATTTTAAGCCCAAAATCCGAGCCCATCTCAGCCTTTTCAAAGCAAAAAAAAGGTTAAAAATATTGCACTTACCGAAAATCAAGCTCAGGACATGCAAGTTAACAATGAACCTCCTAGCCATTGAGCCACACTCATCTTTAGTTGTTTAGGGGTTCATTTTACTATGTATACGCTTAAAATCAGAAGTATACCTAATATATATCGTGTAATATTTTGACTAGGGGGTTCCCTAAGCTCCACGTAGGTCCACCCCTCGACCCAGGTTTGTTTGTTCCTCCATCACTTGTATCTCTAACAAATACTGTTGAGTCTTAATCTTCATAGATTGCGACTTTTTCAACATTTCTTCCTTATCATTTTCCTTAATTAACTGATGTGAATTTCATTTAACCAATCATCCAAGTTAGCAGCACTACCTCCACCTAAAACAAATAAATAGTCTTAGTCTTCAATTGTAACTCCCAAATTCTCTTTGACATTAACTTTTCTTCGTGGGGTTTAGAAAAACTTATTTTTTTTACATTTTTCTTATATTTCTTTTTCAACCTTTTCAGTTTAACTTATAATTGAGTTTTGGACGTCTCTACCTTCAATATATGATTAACAAAAGTAAATAATGCATAAACTGATTAACAATTGAGATAAGCTTCAAAGATACTTATCTGACCCTCTTCGTTCTAGATTCTCTATACCACTACATCTGATTCTTTTTCTATCTTCTCTTTTTTTGGTAACTTGCTATCAGAATCATCACTTTCATTTGAATACCTACAGTCTTCATCATAATCCTCTTTATCTTTATGGGGTTGTTTAAAGTACTTTTGGTTTTTTGAATAAGTTTACACCAGTCATTTCATTAATATTTTCATTTTCAGTTGCATTGTCTTTAATACAAGAGTTAATGATTTATTTAATAAAGCCTCATATCTTTTCTTAATAACTTAATAATTTTTTTATATAACCGTTGTTGGATTTTTCACTTGTGCATATATTATTACTTTGGGTAGTTTTATTTTTTTTCTTCAAATTAGTATCAGAGCCAAGTTTATTTGTTTCTCTATCACTTGTATTTTCAACAAATACTCAAGAGCCTTATCAATTTTCACAGATTGCGACTTCTCCTACATTTCTTTCCTATCATTTTCCATAATTAACTAACGTGGATTATTTCTAGAGTTGTTTATATGTGTTGACCCACTCCATCCAGACAAACACATACATGCTTTGAAATTTAACGCGTCAAATCGGGATAGCCCATTTTTTGTGTGGGTCAGAAAATGGTCGGCCCAGCCCACAAGTACGTGGGCTACGGGTTTGCCGTGCCAACCCTCTTTTCGTAAAAGTATATTTTTTTATAGTTTTTTAAATTAAATTATAATTTAAAAATATTATCATAAATATCGACAAGATAATATTAAATGGTGTTAGTGTTAATACTTGTTAATCAAATCCACAAATAAAATTATCTTTATAATATTTATTAAGTTTGATTTCAAATAAAAACATAAATAGCTAAATAAAAATATTAACCAAATTGTTTTCTAATGATCATAATAAAACATGAAAACTATGACAATATTTCATAGGCTACGGCCTATGTAGCGATTCCTAGGAATTTTAGGGAATTTTTATTTTATGTAATACATATTTTATAAACATAATTTTATTTAAATTGTAAAATTTCAAACTTTAAAATGATTTTGAGTTTAGACTCTTGTTATATTTAATACTCTATTTTATTTCGGGTCGGTCCTATCCATATTTCTCAAGCCCCACAAATCGGCAGACTTATTTAGACTGGGCTAAAAAGCCCTTTTCTTAAAGGTGGAATGACCTATGAGACCCTTATACTTGGCTCCGTTTGTCACCTGGACTCTTCTACTCGCGACTTTGTCAATTGAACACTTAAAGTTATTAAAACACACTATTTTAAACTCCTCTGATCATGTGTGTCTCTCAATCGCGCTGATGTGGATAACACCTCACTATCCACATCAGACATATACGTCATTTTTTTATTACAAATAAATTTTTTAAAAATAAATCTCAAACTAATCTCCAAAATCATTTCTTTCTTGATTTCTTTCCATTTTTGCTTTTCTTGTCATAATTTTCATCTATTTTACTACTTAGATTTTATGTTATCGTTGATTTTTTTTTCCTGGTGAATATTTTATGTTGAAGAGGAATTAGAGATAAGCAAAGCTTTGTTATGTTTTTTTTATTATAAATTTTGTTGTTTTAATGGTGGTGAAAAATAAAATGACTAAAATGGAGGATGAGAGAAAGAAGATAAGGAGACAAAAAATGGATCATTATAGAAAAACTCTTCCAAAATGCTCTCAATAAAATTGTGTTACATTTAGAATGAATCAAACATATGTTTTTCAAAAATCCATCTAAAATCCACATCTATTTCACAATTTAGAACTTCTTTTTTTTTCTTCTCTTTTACCCAAATCTAAATAAGTATATTTTTTTCCAATCATTGTAGAACTCTCAAATGATAGGAAGCATATGAGAAGAGAAAGAGAAAGAATTGTGTGTAAGAGCATTGGAAGAAATCGAAGATGTGTTTATGGTGACGGTAGGTGTTGGATGAAATTACGAGGAAGAAGAAGAAGAAGAAGAAGAAGAAGAAGAAGAAATGTACAACATATTGAGAATGAAGTTTTCTTTTCTTTTTTTTTAAAATTTTTTTTTAAAAATTTAAATAATTGTCTTCTCTTGCTTTTAAATGTGTAACCACGCTCTTGATTCGATTCAGCAAAAAAAGGCCACATAAGCTTAGTCAACGGTTAAATGGATTTAAAATAGTGTGTTTTAATAACTTTAAGTGTTCAGTTGACAAATTCGTGAGTAGAAGGATCTAGGTGACAAACGGAGTCAAGAACAAGGGTCCCTCAGCTCATTTCGCCTTTCTTAAATGGGCTTCAAAAATCGTAGCCCAACCCTATCAAATCGTGGGTTAGGCCAGGCCGGCCCAACGGGGTAGCCTATATTGACGGCTCTAATTATTTCTAACCAATCCTCCAAATCAACATCACTACCTCCACCTAAAACCAAATCAATTGTCTTAGTCTTCACTTGTGAAATTTAAATTTTCTTTGACAATTTAAATAACTTCTTGTTATGGGGTTTTGAAAACCTCTTTTCGTCAATGTTTTTCTTATATTTCTTTTTAACCTTTTTAGTATAGCTTATAATTGAGCTGTGGTCATTTTTACCTCTAATATGTCCTTATCAAAAGTAAAGAATACATCATAAACTGATTAAAACGTGAGATGGGCTTTAAGAATACTTATCTCATCCTTTTCGTTTCATACTCTCTAAAATCTTAAATCTGAATTCTTTTCCAGCTTCACTTTTTTGGTAGTTGTCTATCACAATCATCTCTCTTGCTCAAAAGTCTCCACTCTTAATCAAAATCTTATTTATCTTTAAGGAGACATTTTAAGTACTTTTGATTTTTGGATAAGTTAACCTTAGTCATTTAACAAATGTTTCATTTTCAATTGCAACACATTTATTATAAGAGTTATTGATTTATTTAATAAAACCTTCTACCTCTTCTTTGTAGATTAATAAATTGCTTACAAATAATCATTGTTGGATCTTTCACTTATGCATATATTATCTACTTTGAGTAATTTTATTTCTTTCAAATTGGTATCAAAGTCAGGTTTATCTGTTCCTTTATCACTTGTATCTCCAACAAGTATTTCGACTCTTACCAATCTTCAAATATTGCGACTTCTCCAGCATTTCTTTCCTATCATTTTCCTTAATTAACTGATGAAGATTATTTCTAACCAATTCGTCCACCTAAAACCAAATCAATAGTTTAGTCTTTACTTGTGATACCCAAATTCTCTTTGACAGTTTAAATAACTTCTTTCACGGGGTTTGAAAAAACTCATTTTGTCAACATTTTTCATATATTTCTTTTTCAACCTTTTCAATTTAGTTTATAATTGAGTTTTGATCGTCTCTACCACTAATGTGTCCCTCAAAAAAGTAAAGAATACATTAAAATCTGATAAATAATTGACATGAGCTTCAAGGATACTTGATTCTTCCTTTTCGCTCTATACTCTCTGAAACCCTACATCTGAATATTTTCCATCGTCACTTTTTTTTGTAACTTGCTATCACAATCATCCACATAAAGGTCTGCACTCTTCATCAAAATCCTCTTTATCTTTATGGGAATGTTTCAAATACTTTTGATTTTTGGATAAGTTTACACTATTTATTTCACCAATATTTTCATTTTCAATTGCAACACCTTTATTACAAAAGTTGTTGAGTTATAGAATAAGCATCCTACCTCCTCTTTGTTGTTTCTAATTAGTCTTTTTTCAAAAAATATTTGAAAAAATAAGTCAATTTTATATAATAGTTTAATTACTCATCAAAATATAGCTGAATTTGTATTTTTTTATTTGAATAACCATTTTCATATATTTATTTATGAGAAAAAAAACAATTTACAATATGACTAGATTTTTTTTTTCAAAAATGGATAGTTTTTCATTTTTTGTAAAAAAAACTAGTTTTTGTTTTTAAAATGACCAGAAACTAATATACAAAAAAGGACTTTGAATTTTTTTCCCTTCTTCTTTATCAAAGTATAGCTACATATTAACTCCATAATATGATAAAATTAAACTAACAACTAATAAATAATAAATACATATGTACATGGTAATAAGACATAATCATATCAAATATTACAATATTCTTGACTAAATCATGTAAACTTGATATAAACAACTTAATCCAAAATATAAAAGAACATGATTCGTTATTTTAGGATTACATTGCAAATTGTTAAAAAAAAAATACCAAAAGAGATGATGACAACAAATTGTGGTAGCAATGCTTGTTGAATTCACATATCCACGTAAAGATGAAATTTTTTTTATGTATTTTTTTTAAAGAAGTGTTTTTTTTTTATTCTAAAATATTTTTTCTCTTTTTTTAGTTAGAAGACTTTTGTATTCTCTATTCTTATGATTTTTTTTTCCTTCTTTCTAATTACTCTTTTTGTTGTTATTTGTCCTCCTTTTCAAATGAAAGAAGAATGATGTTTAAATAGATGGAGCATATGAAACACCCTATATTTCTTTAAAATCTAAGAGTTAATGCATGCAACACTCTCTACCTTCTCAATGTGCTACCCAAGATGACCAATGTAATTTCTTTCTTTTGTTTTTCTTTTTCCAAGAGAAAAGTAATTAGAAAAGACTGCATTATCCCTTAGAGGATCATTTTCTTTTACTCATTAATTTAATAATTGCTAAATGGACCATCTAAAAATTTAAAATAAGCTCAATACGTAAATCCATATGATTAAGACCCAAAATTTAAAAAGT
Organism: Solanum lignicaule; assembly: GCA_029582545.1. Lineage (NCBI taxonomy): Eukaryota > Viridiplantae > Streptophyta > Magnoliopsida > Solanales > Solanaceae > Solanum > Solanum lignicaule. The sequence goes on from JAJOOF010013746.1 coordinate 13,351, forward strand.
GAACTAGCCCATTTACACAAATATTCAACCATCTAACCTATCTTGAAGATTAAACACAATAAATAAAGATTAAAATATATTAAAAATAAAATTCAAAATAAAAATACAAGCAAAACTCAACATGATAAATCTTAAGGAACACTGAAAAAATATAATCCGACACCAAAATAACTTATATGATTAAAACAGTTGTTATAGTGGCAAATTCAGATAGAGGGTGAGAAGGAAAAAAGATTGATATAGATTTTGAGTGAATGAGGGTCGTCGAAAAACTTTTCAACAGAATTTTGACCCAAGATTTATACCAAAATATAGTTCTTGAAGAGATCCACACATTAATGTAAATGGCATAGGATGGGGATGACCGGAACTTCATAAATCTAAAAAAAAGTGATGATTTGTGTTTTTTTCCTTAGATCTATGAATTTGACTACGGATAAAAATAAATAATTTGGAGATTTGTGTAGAAGAGGGTGGAAGAAAGAAGTAGTAAAATTTTGTAGTGATTTTTTGGGGATGGTGGCCTGCAACGGTAGTGGCGGCATCGATGTAGGTAAGGAAAGTAAGAAGAGGAGAAGAAATAAACCAAAAATAAGGCCAAAATTCATATTTTTGAAGTCTTTTTGTATATTTGATAGGTTCACATAAGAGTCTTTGGATAAAAAAAAGTTATGAATGGTTGAGATTAAACCTTGGCCATTGTCCTTGGATCGATTTTAAAATTGATTGGACTATCAGAATTGAGTTTAACAAATTCAATCAAATTTGAGTCATTTGGGAAATGTAAAAAATAATCAAAATAAACAATGAAAAACAAAAAATACAAAAACAAAATTAAATTATGAGAAAAGACCTTGCTATATATTTTGGACGAGTACTTTTAATACGTCAAAAATTATGTGTTCACATAACCATTGTTGAATCTTTCACTTGTGCATGTTGTTTGCAACAAATTTTAAACATATGAAAAAAAAATAAACCACAAAAATAAAATCTGAAGAAACATAATTTTATTCATCAAGATAGCGGGTACAATTCTGTTCCTCCCTTGATTCTCCTCTCCTAAAATTTATCCATGATTGAAGGGCCGTTAGTGGCGTATTTCTCGAACTAGGATGATTTAAATTTGACCTATATATGAATATTCCATGTCATTTGTGGAATATGTCGAGGTCTTGATCTCTTTATGGAATTTTTGAGATCGCCTTTTAAGGGAATTTAGTACCTTTATATAGGCATAAACTAGGGTTTAAGGTTGAGTAGCCTCCAAGAATCATAATTTGAGTTGAACACAATTAGTAGGGTCCCAACTCAAATTGAACACATCTTGTAGAGTCCAACAAAATTTCAATGTCTACAAATGCCCCCTGCTTCAAGGCTTGTCGGAGTGTAGACTTGATGAAACTCAAAGACGAGGCTTGAAGTACTCATTCTTCCACCTTTGCAGCTTCAAATTTTCAGATTTGATTTAAGAGAGGAGATGAAGGGCAGATTTGGTCCCACTGGGCGTGCCAATTTGTTTGCAACAAATTTTAAACATATGTAAAATAAATAAACCACAAAAATAAAATATGAAGAAACATAATTTTATTCATCAAGATAGCGAGTACAATTCTGTTCCTCTCTTGATTCTCCTCTCCTAAGATTTATCCATGATTCGAGGGCCGTTAGTGGCGTATTTTTCAAACTAGGATGATTTAGATTTGACCTCTATAAGAATATTCTATGTCTTTTGTGGAATATATCGAAGTCTTGATCTCTTTACGGAATTTTTGAGATCGCCTTTTAAGGGAATTTAGTACCCTTTATATAGGCATAAACTAGGGTTTAAGGTTGAGTAGACTCCAAGAATCATAATTTGAGTTGAACACAATTAGTAGAGTCCCAACTTGAATTGAACACATCTTGTAGAGTCCCACAAAATTTCAATGTCTACACATATATTGTTAGTTTGAGTAATTTATATCATTCAAATTGGTATCAGAACCAGATTGCCTATTTTTCCATCACTTGTATCTCAAACAAATACTATCGAGCCTTACCAATTTTCGCATATTGCCACTTTTTCAGCATTTTTTTCCTATGCTTTTTCTTAATTAACTAACATAATTTCTTCTGACCAGTTCTCCAAGTCAGCAACACTACCTCCGCCTAAAATCAAATCAATAATTTTAGTTTTCACTTGTGATCCCCAAATTCTCTTTGACAGTTTAAATAATTTCTCTTCACGGGGTTTGAAAAAACTCATTTTGTCTACGCTTTTCTTATATTTATATTTCAACCTTTTGAGTTGAGCTTATAATTGAGTGTTTGTTGTCTCTACCTCCAATGTATCCTTAACAAAAGTAAGAAATGTATCATAAACTGATGAACAATTGAGATGAGTTTCAAGGATACTTATCTCATTCTCTTCGTTCCATACTCTCTAAAACCCTACATCTGAATTCTTTTCCATCTTCACTTCTTTGGTAGCTGGCTATCACAATCATTACTTTCACTTGAAGGCCTCCAGTCTTCAGCAAAATCCTCTTTATATTTATGCGGACGTTTCAAGTACTTTTAGTGTTTGAATAAGTTAACACCAGTCATTTCACCAATGTTTTTATTTTCAAATGCAACATCTTGAATGTAAGAGTTATTTAATAAAAGAGAAAATGGTCTAAAACCCCTCTCTAATCTATATCCGAAATTCCAACTACACACTCTAACTTCACGGGTGTCCTATCACCCTCTTATACTATTTTAAAGTGAAATTATTTGCTACCTAAATGCTGAGGTGGCAAAGGTGTAGTTCACCTTCTTTGAGATAGTGAAAGGCAAAAAAACTAATTAAAATTTCAGTATTTTCCTTATTTCATATTCATTTTTGCTTTTTTTTAAAAAAAACTTTTATGTTTTCTTTTATTTATTTGTTACTTTTTACATTTTTTCTTCGTTCTTCTTCTCTTTAACAGACCGACAACAACACTGGCGGTGATGACATCTTTGATCCACCAGGTAAGCTTGGTTCCTCCACTAGCAGGTCTCCGCCCTCATAGTTCTTCCGTCACTAAGCTTCCTCTCTTTTTTAAATCACACTCTCCTCACAATAGCTCGACTAAAAATCCACCGAAAATAATCTCTATTATTCCATCATGTGAGAACAAACTCATCAATAAGCAGTTCCGAAGTAAACCACCACATAAATCACCATCACAACATACGATGAACACAAAATTTAATAGTAACTTGCATTCTTTATCATCTTTTCAGATCTAAAAAGATTTTGGTTATCAAATCTACGATGAACATTATATTATACAAAAATAATACTTAATTTTCATTTTTCAAGAATCCTACTAAAATAATTTTTGGGCATTGAATTGTTAATAATTCTGGGTGAAAATTTCATCGATCAAAAGAGAAAAATAGGAGATTATGCAAAAATAGAAAATTTGAAGGTTGAATCAACGATTATTACAAGAATATTGAATTTTTTTGAAGATTTAAGTGAGAGAAATTTAGAAGAAAACTGATGAAAAATAATTTAGCACTAGATTGATAATGCTATGGCTGTTGAATACAAAAAATAATATTTTTTTTTATATTTAAAAGATGATGTGATGTGGCAAGAGTGTGCAAATCACTGCTAATACAAATCTGGTTATGACCTTTTAAGGGGTATATATTTCACTTTTAAAATGTTCAGGGGGAGTGATAGGACATTCGTAAAGTTAGAGTGTGTAGTTGAAATTTCGAATATAGATTGGAGGGTTTTAGACCATTTTCTCTTTAATAAAACCTCATATTTCTTCTTTGTAGATTAATCATTTTTTTTATATAAACAATGTTTGATCTTTCACTTGTGCATATATTATTAATTTGGATAATTTTTTTCTTCAAATTAGTATTAGAGCCAGGTTTGTCTGTTTCTCCATCTCCAACAAATACTCTCGAGCCTTACCAATCTTCACAATTTGCGACTTCTCCAACATTTTTTTCCTATCATTTTCCTTAATTGATGACGTGGATTAATTCTAACCAATCCTCCAAATCAGCAACACCACCTCTACCTCAAACCAAATCAATAGTCTTAGTATTCATTTGTGATCTTCAAATTCTCTTTGACTGTTTAAACAACTTCTTTTCATGGGGTTTGGGAAAGCTCCTTTTGTCAACGTTTTTCTTATATATTTTTTTCAAATTTTTCCAGCTTAAGATTATAATTGAGTTTTGGTTATTTCTACCTTCAAAGTATAAAGGAGAAGTTTAAGTGGTAATGCAAGTGTGCGGTGAGCGTAGTAGTCCCTCGGCATGCTCTTTGTACAAGAACCATAGATATTTCATTGGTTCATAAAAGTAAAGACTAAACTAATCAAAGATATTGAAGACAAAGATACATTCATAAGAAATTTAGTGGATCGACTGTATTACATAAGTTAACTCCTAAAACACGTGAAAATTAAATGATGAAAAAGGGAGCAAGACGGGGAAGAAAGATATTTATCTTATCATGCTAAATTTAACTTACTTTATCATACCGTATTAATCATTTCTTTCTACTTTTATCATGCTCCATCGAGCATTCTTAAATTTTCTTGTGCTTTTTATACTTTTATTTATTTTGTAATGTCTTACATTAATTTTTACTTTTTAAATATTTTAAATTAGCATCCATTCAATCACATATTACTATGAAAATAGTCAAGATTCTCTAAAAGTGTGTAAGAATAGAGTTACTAATATTATAATGCATATTCAGAAGATAAATAAATAGCAACGTCAATTTTTTTAGTTCATATAGTTCAATTTACTAGGTTAGTCATAATTTGTAAAAAAGACAAACAACGAATAAATCAAATATGTTTAGTTTCCATCTCTCTAAAATAGAATTAAAAATATAAAAGAAATTTCATGAATTCTATAAATTAATATTTTTGAAAGGATGTTGACGATATTTAAGTCTAATTTACCTTCTTTTTTTAAAAAAAAATTATATTTCTATCTCATCAATTTCTAGTTAAATATAATTCATCATTTTTTAAAAGAGTTATTTAAGTTAGTATATGAAAAAAGAGTGACGTTGAAACAAAATAAATAATAGATATAAAAAGAATAAAAAAAAAGAAAAAAAGAATGTGTCTAATAAATTTAAAGAAAAACAAATTAAAAAGAAGAAATGGAACAAAAGGTAAAAATAATGAAAAAGAAGAAGAAAGTCTAAGCCCAAAAAGTTCCATTTTCAAAAGCATTTAAAGGAGGGAAAAAATGTTGTCCATGGGATTTGAACCTGTGACCTAGGGGCAGTTGTTGAACCACTTGTCCACTGAGCCAAACCTGTACTTTGTTTTTAGGGGGTTCATTTTAATATATATATGCATAAAATCAGAAATTGACGTTATATATACAAGTGTAATTGGTGGCCAGGTCCACCTAGGTCCGCCCCTGGCTACCAATGCAATACTTCTCACTACAGCTTGTCATGCAATTTTCAAACTTCTCATTATCTGCAAAATTAATGAGTAATAATTAGGACTAAGGAGTATTGTTGGACAGAGGGAGTATATATTAATATTAAAATACAACTGTGTATTTAGCAAGAGTACAAGGAGTGTTTGTTACTATACCATAATTGGTTACGAGAAATTTATAACAATGGCCCAGAGAACATCCAACATTACAAATGTGATTTCCAATTTCAGCATGGGTGCCCCTGGGCAGTGGCTAGGACATTCTTGAGTGCAGTAATAGTTTCCCTGGCACGACTTAATACAATCTGGGTAGCATGTGAAATAGTCTTCAAGGGTCACAGCATTATTTTGTGTAAACAAAAGCATTGCAAGGAATAAAAACAATACAACTTTCAATGCCATAGTTAATTTGCACTTTCAATAGGATACTTGTTATTTGCTTGATGTGGAAAAAAAAAGGCCCTCACACAAAACTATTTATAGAGGAAACATATATTATAATACTCCATTTGTTTCAAAAAGAATGTCCTAATAAGACTTTTTAATCTTGTGGTTCTAAATTAAAGCTATGTCCAATATACCAAAATGCCCTTTAATCTTGTGGCCTTAAACATGCCACGTGAAAAGTTGAAGTTAAATGTTATCAAAAAAGGCAATGGATCATTCTTTTTTAAACAAACTAATAGTTCAGTGTGTCATCCCTATCCTTATACTTCACGGAGTTTTATCCATACACCTGAACTTGTTCAAAACTAATATTTTTCTTCATAAATCTTATTTTATTTGAACTATATTAAAAGTCCTTATATTTAAGACTTTAAAATCAGTTACAAATGAGATGGGTACACTTTAATAAATAATTATTGATTTTAGCGATACTTTTTATTTGATATCATTTATAGGAATACATATTAATACTATGATAAATCTGCAATATGTATTAAAAGTGAATTATGTATGCAATATAAATGAATTATAACTGTTTTAAAATATATTATGCTTGTTTGGTAAGAAATTGACACTTTGTATTAAAATATGTGATAGATGTATTATTCATCAATAAAACTTGTATTATATGTGTGTCATAATTATTCTTTGTAATATATATTAAAACTGTATTATAAATATATTAAAATTGTTCAAGTGAAAAAAAATATTATTACTATAAATGATAAATATTTTCTTAATATAATTACCCATCACTTCAACTAATGGTACAGAAAATATATTAAAGATAGTGAATTTATTTTGAAATGGCTTATCATATGTCCTTTGAAGCTAATATTTCTAGCTATAAAAAAATGTGTTCAAAATTTGAATGGTTGAAATTGATCTTCTGCGGTGCTACAGAGGAGTGAATCATATGTACAATTGTTTAATTGTATTTTTCATCCAAAAGTTCACAAAACTTAATTAGATTATAAAATAATAATTGTAAAATAAAAATATGTACTCTTTACATCTCAATTTATGTAACATTTTTTTATTATCGACAGATAATTTGACTAATTTTGGAATTTAATAAATTGGGTTAGATCAACTTAATATTTTAATTGATATTTCAAAGGGATAATTTCAGAGACCTCCCTTCAGATTTTGCTCTATAACACTCATAATTAGTTTATATTTATTTTAAATAGACTTAAAGAATGGCAACAAAAAAATCAAAATAAGGGAGATGAACGTAATATCATAAGCCACAAAGGAGGTGAATGTTATAGAGCGAAACCTCGAGGGAGGTTGTAATGACCCTAAAGGTCATATTTGGAAATTTATGGAAAATTATCACCCCTTCCAATAGTTGCCCCGAGTCATGTTTGGTAGTTTACGAATTTGGTTTAGAAATCAGATATTTTTGGAAGTTTTAGAGTTTTGAAGACCTTCAGTTGTGAAAAGTAGTTTTTGTCAACTACTGTAATGACCCTCCTGGTCATTTCTGTATCTTGCCTTCTGTGTGTCGTTTAGAGCGTTCCTGTAGCGACCCCAAGTCATTTATGACTTGCTGGGACTGACAGTTCGGTCACCTGGTCGTTCGTTTGGTTATGGTGTGAGTTTTAGTGTTTTGGAGCTTAT
>JAJOOF010013747.1:0-16555 GCA_029582545.1 Solanum lignicaule
ATCTTTTAAAGAAGCTAAAGGAGTCAAAGAGTGGAAGCTTGCCATGGATGATGAAATAAAGGCTCTAATGAAAAATCAAACTTGGAGCCTTGTGCCAAAGCCAAGAGATGTACAACTCGTTTTTTGCAAATGGGTTTACAAAATCAAAAGAAGAGCAGATGGCAGCATAGACAGATATAAAGCTAGATTGGTTGCTCGAGGCTTTTTTTAAAAATATGGTGAAGACTACGAAGAAACCTTCAGTCCAATGCCTAAGATGATCTCAATTTGAGTTGTACTAGCTATGGCAGCCTTATATGGTTGGAAACTATGGCAACTTGACGTGAATAAAGCTTTCTTGTATGGAGAACTTGACAAAGATATTTATATGGAGCAACCATCCGTGTATGTTTCTAACTTACATCCTAATTATGTTTGCAAACTTAAAAAAACACTTTATGGACTTAATCAAGCTCCACGAGCATGGTATGGAAAAATTGCTCAATATTTATATTTTTGTGGCTATACCACATCACATTCAGATCCTAGCTTGTTTGTTAAGAAACAAGAAGATTTTCATATGGTTGTTCTCTTGTACGTGGATGACATGATAATAACAGGAAACAATGATGATGAAGTTGCAAGGCTTCAAGAAGAGCTTGCCCTAAGATTTGATATCAAGAAGTTGAGAGATTTACAGCATTTTCTTGGTTTAAAGGTAACAAACACAAGTAAAGGGGTCTTTGTTACCCAAGAAGGGTATGCCAAGAAGCTTGTGAATAGGTTTGGGGTGAAACAAAGCAAAAAGTGCTCTACACCTTTGGAGACTAGCACGAGGCTAATGCGTGAAAAAAGCTCACTTCTTGTAGATCCCAAGCCTTATCGAGCTCTAGTTGCACTACTAAAAAAACTGATAAAAGAGACCTAAGAAAAGAGACCTCAAAAATAGGTCGCTAAAAAGAGACCTCATGAGGTCACTATTTGAATCTATAATTTTTATTTATTTATTTTTTAAATAAGAGACCTCATGAGGTCGATTATATATATAAAAAATTTAGTATAGATCACTTATTTTAAAAGTTATTTTTGCTGCTACTTTGCCTAAAATATGCCATCTTACGAGGTCTCTATTTGTGAAAATAAAAAATATAAAAAAAAATTTAGAGACTTCCTAAGGTCTCCTTTTTTTAGTCAAATTTGGCCAATAATATTTTAAAATAAGAGACTTCATGAGGTCTCTTATTTTAAAATATTATTGACCAAAATTGACTAAAAAAAGGAAACAAATTAAAATAAGAGGCACTATTTATTTTTTAACTTGGCGCGTCTTTTTCCCACAATTTTATATCACCTAAAAAGCCCTAACTTGTCTCTATCTCCCACGATTCTGTAGCTTCAGAGACGATATTGCCTCTCCGTTGAGCTTACCGCCGGCCACTCACTCACTCAGTTTGAAGCCCTAGTTCCGTCGTCGATTCGTGAGAACTCCATCTATCGATTTCGAACAGGTAATTTTGGAGCTTTTCAGTTTTTTATTTGAAAAGTTGGAACAAATGCAGATTTTTTTCCCTTTTTTTCTTGATTGGTTGCTTTCTAGTTTGTTCTTGCGTGAAGAAGATTGGAAAAAAAAAAAAAAGGTAACATGTTTTTCCTTTTCTTCAACGACAAAAAATACAGTGAATCATTTATGTTTTCCAATAATAGCAAATACATTTCGGACTGTAGCTTATCAAAATAGTTCTATGTACTGTAATAATACCACCAATTAGTGAGAATATTATACATGGGAACTGTAGCTTATGTTTTAGTTTATGAAAAAAAACTTTTAAAAGAGTTCTATGTACTGTAATAATACCACCAATTAGTGAGAATATTATACATGGGAACTGTAGCTTATGTTTTAGGTAGAATGATATAATTTGATTTCTAGGATTGTAAATTACTACTTAATTTAATGTTTGACAAAGGCAAATTTTGTGATATTTTTGTAGATGGACCGTAGTTGGATGTATAATATGACTAATTTTGGTCGAATGGGGCTAAGACCTGAATTTGTAGAAGGTGTCACTGGTTTTGTGGAGTATGCAAAGACACTAGAACCTTTTCAACGTAATGGTGTGATTAAGTGTCCTTGTAATAAATGTCAATGTTTGAATTATGAAAAACCAGATATTGTTGAACTTCATCTCTATCGAAATGGGTTTAAAAAAGAATACACGGTGTGGACTAGTCATGGAGAAATTGATAATAGTTTTGATGTATTTCAACATTATGTTCCTGGTGAAAGTAGTAGCGCAGTGAATTCTAATGCAGAAAATTATAGAATGCATGACATGGTTCAGGATGCGTTTGGGGTGCATTCTGATTTTGAATCTGGTAATCAAGGTGAAGAAGCTCCTAATGCTGAATGTAAAATTTTCTTTGAACAATTGGAAGCTGCTAGTCGGCCTTTATATGAGGGGTGTCCACACTCGCAATTGTCTATTGCTGTTAGATTATTAAGTATCAAATCAGATTGGAATGTTCCTCAAGGGGCAATGGACTCTGTGATTGACCTTATGCATGATTTAGTTGACCCAAATCTAGAGATACCTGATAATTTTTATAAGGCAAAGAGGTTGGTATCAAAGTTAGGATTGTCATCGATGAGAATTCATTGTTGTGAAAATGGTTGCATGTTATACTATAAGGATGATATTGATCTAGAATCGTGTAAGTTTTGTGGAAAATGTCGTTATAAGTTGACTCCTAGAGGGAAGAAAGTTCCTATTAAGGTGATGCATTACTTACCTCTTATACCAAGGTTAAAGAGGTTGTATGCATCTAATAGCTCTGCTCCTCATATGAGATGGCACCATGAAAATAGAAGACCACCTGGTGTTATGTGCCATCCTTCTGATGGAGAGGCCTGGAAGCATTTTGATAGAACATATCCACAGTTTGCAGCCGAACCACGAAACATTAGATTGGGTCTATGTTCAGATGGATTCACGCCACATTCTGTTTCTGCTGCACCATATTCTTGTTGGCCTGTATTTGTAACACCATATAATCTTCCACCTGAGATGTGTATGACCAGTCCATATATATTTCTCAATTGTGTCATTCCTGGCCCACGAAATCCAAAAGTCTTGATTGATGTATACTTGCAACCTTTGATTGATGAGTTGAAACAGTTGTGGGTTCAAGGGGTTGAAACATTTGATGTGTCTCTTAAACAAAATTTTAGTTTGCGGGCTGCCTTAATGTGGACTATTAATGATTTTCCTGCATATGGAATGTTGTCAGGGTGGATGACAGCGGGAAAGTTAGCTTGTCCTTATTGTATGGAAAATACTAAATCATTCACTTTGAAACATGGTCGTAAAAATTGTTGGTTTGATTGTCATCGACGGTTCTTGCCAATGGATCATGAGTTTAGGAGTATGAAAAATGCATTTAGAAAGAATACTGTTGAACAGAGTTGTCCACCTCCAATCTTGACTGGAGAACAAGTTTGGGAGAGGGTTCAACACTTTCCAAAGGTCACAGAAGAACAACCGTACAAATTTGATGGGTATGGTGTTGCACACAATTGGACAAAACAAAGCATATTCTGGGAGTTACCATACTGGAAGGATAATCTTCTTCGACATAATCTTGATGTCATGCATATCGAAAAAAATTACTTTGATAATTTATTTAACACAGTAATGGATGTCAATGGCAAGACAAAAGATAATGTTAAAGCTAGAATGGACTTACCAGAATATTGTAGGCGAAAAGAGTTATGGTTGCAAGAGAAACAAAACAACAAGTTCTTCAAGCCTAAGGCTAGCTATTCATTTACATTGGATCAAAAGCGTAAAATATGTGAATGGGTCGAGCAGCTTAAGATGCCTGATGGACATGCTTCAAATTTGGGAAAACGTGTCGATATGGAGCACGGAAAATTACATGGTATGAAAAGTCATGATTGTCATGTCTTCATGGAAACATTACTCCCCATTGCATTTAGTGGCTTACGCGATAGAATTTGGAAACCTATGACTGAAATTAGTTTGTTCTTCAAGGACTTGTGTTCTAATACGTTAAGGGAAGACAACCTAGTTCAGATGGATCAAAATATTCCTATAATTACAAATAAGTTGGAGAAGATTCTACCACCTGGATTTTTCGATGTGATGGAACATCTTCCTGTACATCTGGTGCATGAAGCACGCCTCGGAGGTCCGGTTCAATATAGATGGATGTATCCATTTGAGAGGTAAGTGTTTAACTCTTAATATTTTTATATCAATATTTTGTTAAAATCAATGATAATATAATATAATGTAGGACTATTGGCATGTCTAAACGGGGCATGAAGCAAAAGCATAGACTTGAAGGCTCAATGGTTGAATTTCATCTTGCTAGGGAGATAACTAATTTTGGTTCTTATTACTTCAAAAGTAGTGTGCCATGCTTGCAAAATAGACCCAATCGCCATGGCGATGGTGGTGAGACTATGAAGCCACTATCAATCTTCAATCAACCAGGCAAAGGTTCAAAAAAGCGTACAAGGAGGAATCTTAATGCCATGGAGTTTAAGTCTGCATCAACACATGTCTTGTTGAATTGCCCACAAGTTAAACCATTTCTTGAGTAAGTTATTTTTGCACTAAAATATGTAATTACAAGGCAAAACAACTAACTCAATATCCATCTTCTTTGACAGCTACTTTGTGCATTTATATGGCAATGAAAAAGTGTTTGAGCATTTTTCAAAGTGGTTTCAACATTACGTAAGCCTTATAATATTTTCATAATACTATCATTATTAAATAAATCTATATTTAATTGATGCTAATTTCCTACTTTTCAAATATTTATAGATTTATGACACAAAAAATGGTCAATTTGATCAATTTTTGAAGGACCTTTCTTGGGGACCCATCAAGATTTATTCAATGGACAAGTATCTTGTAAATGGTTTTAAATTCAATACCGAAGAATGTTCCAAAAATAAAAAAACTAACAATAGTGGAGTTTGGGTGAAAGGTGGTGATGGAAATCAAGATGGAGTTGATTATTATGGGGTGCTCAAGGAGGTTTTGGAAATGGAGTATTCTGGGTGGCCTATAAAAAAGATTGTATTGTTTAGATGCAAGTGGTTTGATCCAACCCCAAAAAAAGGTACTAGAGAAATCAAACAATATAATATCATTGAAGTAAAGCATACAAGGGAGTATGGAGCATATGATCCTTTCATTATTGCACAAAATGTTAAGCAAGTGTACTATTCTCCTTATCCCTTGCGTCCAGATAAAGTGGATTGGTGGGTAGTGATTAAAACCAAACCTATGGGTCGTGTGGAAGTTGAAAACGTGTTGGATGTTGCATACCATGATGATGATATATCAAGTGTTCACCACACCGTGGATGTTGAATTAGAAAATGATTTAGAGCATCCTGAACACATATTAGAAGAGGTTGATATAGAAGAAATAACAGATGAAGGGGCAACTGCATCAATTAATGAGGAAGAGTGGTTAGATGAAGAAGAATGGTCAGAAGAAGAGGATGAGAATGAGGATGATGATGAGGATGAGGATGAACATGAGGATGAGGATGAGGATGAGGAGGAATAGTAATTATATTGCATTGCTAAATCTGCAAGTGAGTATTCTGATTACCTATCTCTAACCAACGTCTTGAACTGCTCTAAGAATTCTATCTCTAACCAGCGTCATGAACTGCTCTAAGAATTGAGTTGCTGGCCAGAGGTAAGAACAGGTACATTCCTTAGGATTGTGTGTGTCTTTGGCAGATGGCAAATCGATTGTTAGATGATATCTTTGTTGATGAAATGATTTTCAGAGTCTGATTACATCGAGTTTTTTAAAAATGTTTTCTTTCCACCAAAAGAGAAAAAATTAATTCTAGTACTTGTTTTCCTTAGTCATTTTCCTTCAAAGACATCCAAACTCACAAGTTATGTCATTTGCTTCAACCAACAGTTAGACGTTTTTGTTTATCTGTAATACTCAGAAAGATGACCAAACCACTACCCTCATATGCTATCTCTACCTGGTGAATTACCTGCCTTCTTTTTGTCTTTTATGGCCAATCAAACACTAGAAAATGATCCAAAAAAATGATATTTTGGCCGACAATAGAAAACTTTCTATGAAAATTATTTTACATGGAAAACATTTAGCTTATACCCAACTAACTCTTAGCTGCTTCATTTACTTTTCAATTTTTGGTATTTATAGTTTTTTACAAGTATCTATAATCACCAAAAACCAGGCATGTGTTGTTTAAAATTGTTTGACATCTTCTAGGTTTAACTGTTCTCCTGCTGTGGAGTTAGTATCTTAATTTTTTGTTACTGATTTGGTTAAGAAGAGACGTATTTTTTATACATGGACATTTGTATTGTCTATGTTAATGTGTCTGATTGGCTAGTTTCCTAAGAGTTATCTGCCTTAGGAAGTTATTAGAAGCATGTGCCCTTGCATTCTATTTGTTTAAATCAACTAACTCAACAAATGGTAAGTTCAAAATCTGTAGTCTTGTCATTGTATCTACATACAACAATCTTGAATTAGGTAACTTGTTTCCGTGAGAACTTGAAATTTACTTATTTTTTCTTTGAAGTTGTTCTTATTTGAATGACATAACAAACATTCATGATTATAACAAAATACACCAGTAGTTAATTTAGTTTCAGCTTTAGTTAATTTTAATTGAGACTTTACTTGTTATGTAAATATCTAACCTTATTTGACTTGAATGTTTTTGTTAATAATTAGATGGCAGGTGGTAATAAGAATAAAGATATTGATAATGCCCCCAAAAAGAGAAAAAAGAGAGATGGTATGGTTAGTAGACGACCGACAGGGATACATATAAGATCAGACTCCACAACATCTCTCCCACCAAGAGACACTCTGATACATTGCTATTCTAGGCAGACCAAGCCATATAATCACGTGCCTCCACATATTAATCCTCCTTCGACCTATATGCATCCACCATTGGAATATACTCAGCCCCCCCCCCCCAGGTACCTGTGATGAGGCCCACATCAGGGTATGCTACCTCACATGGATACAGTGTTTTGCCTCCAGAGGCTAACCGACCAACGTCTAGTGTCTCTCGCACAGTTACTCACAATACTACAGACTCACAACCTTCATCATCATCATCTACTTCACAACTTGGGATGTCAAGTCTTCGCCTTCAAGGTAATGGTTCTGAGCCTAACACTCCTACCACAAATCAGTCAGCTACACCTGGTCAGGTCCTTACACAAGTTGGCGTGAGGGATATGCATAATAGACTTGTCATCGAGCCTGACGGCTATACGTAAGATTTTAATTTTTACAAAATATCTTATGTTTATGATTATCTCATTTAATTGTCTTTGTTTTAACCTGTAACTGTTTTGTATTACAGTTTCAATCCAGATGATGATGTGGGGATCATTTCTCAGGCAATCAAAGATCTCTATAGAGATGCTTTTCCGACTTGGGGCAAGATGCCAAGCAATCTCAAGAGACAAATTTTTTTGGAGTTCAGGGTATATTTAAATTTATTTCTTTAACACTATTTAAATACTTGTCTTCAATAATACTTATAATTAAAAATTTAAGATTTCATTGCAGAAAAAATGTGCTTGGCGTCCGGAACATGAGACCAAAATTTGTGCAAACTTTCACAAGAAAGCTGCGCGTGTTCTCGCTAGTTTGTTGATGAAAGCTCGTAAAAATAATAAGAATCCTAGGTGGATTCTATCGGAGGATTGGGAAAAATTACTTGTGCATTGGGCGAATGATCCAAGATTTAAGCAGATGAGTGAGATCGGTAAAAAGGTTAGATCATCTACTAAGGGTGGTTCTCTACACACAAGTGGGGCTCAAAGTCAAGGAAGTGTGAGGAGGAAATTGGTATGTATCATTTTTCTTTAAGTTTTTATATATTTTTGGTATTACTATTTAATTACTCTTGATTATAACTTAATTAGTTTTATATGTAGGAAAAGGAACTAGGAAGACCGGTAACTCAGGCTGAGGCATTCAAGGTAACACACATAAGAAAGAAGAAAAATCCCGAAGATCCAGATGTGTGGGTTGAGCCACGAGCTGAAATGACCTATGTAAGCCTCTAATTTAAAATAATAGTTACTTATTTTCTAAATTTATATTCTAATACCATTCAATTTAGAATCGATATCTTCAAGCTTTGGAGGATTTACGACAAACTCAGCCAGAAGAAAATCGAGGTATGCCACTTACTCAAGAATAAGCTGAGAGAGTGTGGTTAGACTTGATTGGTGGGCCGAGTAGATATGGATATGCCTATGGCATGCCGCAACAGACCTTTCGTGAATATCATTCTGAGTTTGAAGGCCTAAGTAGTTCCTATGATGATGAATCGATGAAGAAAAATTTGGCTATGGAGCAAAAGATAGCTGAGCTATCTAGCCAAGTCGAAGACTCGCGGGCTAGGGAAAGGCGGAGGGACTTAGAGTATGCGGGTCTTAAGGCTCAATTCGATGCATTACTTGCTTCAGGAGGGATTCCCCCTTGTTCCAATGATGTCACTTTCCCTCCTCGACCCTCTCAGTCTCAACCTACTCGATATCCAGTGTATGGTCAACAAAGAAATATGACAGATGAGTCTAGTAGTGATGAAGAAGATGAGGATCATGTGGCAAACACACTACCGCATTAGTGAAGTTTAGAGTTGTAATAGATAATCTAAGTTCTTTACTTTATGACTTTTTTATGGGACTTATTTGTTTTGTGAATGCATGATAACATTGAAATCCTATTATATAACTTATGGATTTTATGGTTTTTCGTTCAATTTCGAATTACGTTGAAGGTGAGTTGCATATTGAGTTGCTAAGAGAATATTTAGTAAATGTTGTATCAGTTGATTGTTGGAAACTGTTTGAGCTTGATTTAGCTAATTAGAGAGGTATTGAATTAATATGACAGGTGATGAGCAGCTGCAAAAACAGTTACAAGCTGCCAATTTTTTTCCAGGAAAAGACACCTCATGAAGTCTCTGTTTGGCCTTTTATTTTCCAGAAATTTCATAAAAGAGACCTCATGAGGTCTCTTTTCTGCATTTTATTTTTTAGAAATGCAGTAAAGAGACTTCACGAGGTCTCTTTTTGGCAATTTCATTTTTTAGTCTATGAGAAGAGCGGTCTCGTGAGGTCTCTTTATTGATTTGTTTTTATTTCTTTCATAAAAGAGACCTCATAAGGTCGTCGTTTATTTTTTTTGTTTTAATTAAAGCAACCTCATAAGGTCTCTATTCAGAAATTTAATATACTGTATGGACCTCACGAGGTCTCTTTTTTTAAATATAAAATAAAAATAAATAATATAACAGTGACCTCATGAGGCCACCTTTATTAAAAATAAAACAAAAGTAAATTATGAGATTGCGACCTTATGAGGTCTTTTTTTTTTTTAAATCGGAAAATTTATTGGTGACCTTGTGAGGTCTCTGTTCGGCGACCTAATGAGGTCTCTACAAAAAAGTCACCTACATTATAGCGACCTACCGTTGAGGTCTCTTTTTTCAGAAAAGAGACCTCATGAGGTCTCTTTTTTAAGTCTCTTTTTACAGTTTTTTTAGTAGTGTCCCAAACATGAATGTTGAATTACAATAATACCCCCAATTAAAAACATTGAATTTATTAATTTGATTGATTTAATTATATTGAAAGTAGATACCTTTTCAAATTAAAGGATTGTGACTTTTTCAATGAGTTGTGACTTTTCCAAAGGGTTGTGACATTTTTGACGGGTTATGACTTTTTCAATGAGTTGTGACTTTTTCGAAGGATTGTGATTTTTTCGAAGGGTTGTGACTTTTTTTAAAGGGTTGTGCCTTTTCTGATGAGTTGTGCCTTTTTCAAAGGGTTGTTACTTTTCTGATAAGCAGTGACTTTTTCGAAAGGTTGTGACTTTTCGGATAAGACACAATTTAACACCTATTCATACTACTATTTGGTAGCTATAAATAGAGGGGTTTCCTCACACTTTTAAACTACAATTTCTTTAAGTTATCTACTCTTCTTCATCTTAAAAAATCTCAAGTATTATTTGCAAAAAATGATTAAGTTTGAAATTCAACAAAATTCAAGATACCTCATAAGAAAGAGTTGGTGAAAAAATTGTAACAAATCATTCATCAATTCACACTCGTATTTTTTCTTACCATTTTTATGAGTTAACAGTGACGAAAAGTTATGGGACAAACAATAATATTAAACAGGTATGAAAAAAAGCATATGATTTGGGTAAGATATTTTTTCTTTGTTTTTAAATTTTTTATTCTTTTCCCTCAAACGAAGGAGTTTCTTCCTAATTTTGCTAAAACAATGGGTATCAACGTAGTCCATTGACTTATTAGTTTTGATGTTAAATTCACTATTTCAAAAATAGATTTTTACTTTTACTTATAATATGATAACCTAGTCATGATAATAATTATTTTTTAATGGATATGTATGTAGAAATGAACGGAGAAAGTAAAGTATTGGTGGCAAGAGATTTAAATCAAATGAAACACTAGAGTGAATATAGCATGAACATATATTTTTGTCTTCCTTCTTTATTGGCTATGTATTGTTCCATATATTATTTCTTTATGTCACAAGATACACTCCTTACTAGCTATATAAAAATAGATAAGAAAATAGTGATTGATCATAAGATGATCTTAAATCAAACGGAAAAGGGCCTAAAATATCCTTGAAGTATTAGAAATGGTATAAAATTACCATTCATCCACCTATTGGCTCCAAAATACCCTTCTCATCCACCTATTGGCTCCAAAATACCCTTCTCATCCACCTTTGGGTTCAAAATTGACAACTTATTTAACGATTTTAAATTTAAACTATTTAAATATTTTTTTAAATACGTGGCGCTCAACTATTTGTTATAATTTAACTTATTAATATAATTTATAAATCCACCCATTACTAATTAAACTCCACCCAATTAATAAACCTACCCCAAATCCACCTATTAAACAAAACCTTGAACCCTTCCTTTCCAACGTTGTATTTTTCTCAGTCAATTTCTCCTAGGTTTATAAGATTAGTGTTTTAATAAACCATTCATTCAACATTAACAAACCAACAGACCCATTGGCTTCCAAACAAGACCAGTTAACTAGTTATAATCAACAAGTGAATTACAAAGACCATTCATTCAACATTAACAAACGAACAACCTCATTGACTTCCAAACAAGAGCTAGAGATAGTAATATAGATCAGTTAACTAAGAAAGAAGCAAAACACTAATCTTATAAACCTAGAAGAAATTTTTCTATCATGCGAATCAATTTTTTTTAAAAAACTCAAGATTGGTTCTTGGGATTTTCAATTCCATTATCCAACCAAAAAAAAAAAAGAAAATTGACTAGGCAATTTTGCAATCCGTCTAAATCTTGAAAATCAATGGAGGATTTTGTTAAACGTACGAGAAATTGACTGAGAAGAACACAATCTTAGAAAGGAAGGGTTCAGGGTTTTGTTTAATAAGGTGAATTTGGGGCGGGTTTATTAATTAGGTGGGGTTTAATTAGTAATGGGTGGGTAGTGGATTGGTTTATAAATTATATTAATAAATTAAATTATAATCAATAGTTGAGCGCCAAGTATTTTAAAAAAATATTTAAATAGTTTAAATTTAAAATCGTTAACTAAGTGGTCAATTTTGAACCCAAGGGTGGATGACAAGGGTACTTTGGAGCCAATAGGTGGATGAGAAGGGTATTTTAGAGCCAATAGGTGGATGGAGGGTACCATTTCCAATGCTTTGAGGGTATTTTAGTCCCTTTTCCGTAAATCAAATTAATGATTCTATATATAATACTTGAATTTTTTTTCATCTAATAATTTTTATCATTGAAAAATTTAAATATTTTATATATGATACAACTTCTATAAGATAACAAATACTTTCATTAGACAACAATTATATTATATGTATGCGGCAGAAAAAAGGAGAAGACTACAATTCCTCAAAGATAAGGTAGAAACTTAATGAAATGAAATATTTTTCACCATAGGTGATGTTATTCATATATTAAAATTAAATTATTCTACTGAAGTATATATAACCATCATTCATGAGAACAACCAAGTACATTATTTTTTGGTAAAATTACCTCTCAATGATAAACTTACTCAAATATTAATTGAGTAATAATATTTTGCAAATGATATGTTACATATAAAGATCAAATATTGAAATACTTATGGTAATTCTTATTAGTGTCATGCACATACTAAATTTCAAGTATGAATATTTAAGACAAAATTTCTACTTAGATGGTTTACATTATTTATGTTCATAATCTCAAGAGGAAAGACTATTGATGACATTTTTTGAATGGATATTTTTTTTCTATTTTGTTGGTTAGATTTTTTTACAAAATTGAGTGAAGTAATAAATAATATTATTCAAGAAATGTCACTTTCTCCTATATTTAAACTTTGAATGTATTTTGAAATGTTTTAATGATATCTGGTCATTTTGATCTCAATACAAGTAACTCTGTGACAATATATATTAAAAATTTAAAAACACTTATCATATATTTGTTCAATTATAATTATTAACTAAAAGCTTTTATTTAGTAATATGAATTCTATTTTACAACATCATATGCTATATATACAATACACATGTGCAACGCAGTTGCCGTAAAACTAGTATAGTAAAAAAAAGGAGAGAGAAGGACATAGGAAAAAAATATTGTATAATAAGTGGATCTAGGAGGTCCACATGTCAATCAGGAAAAGCCTCATACAAATCTTTTGGATCTAGAGAGACAATTTCACATACCAACATAATTGTACTAGTGGAACGATTTTTATGGTGATTTCAATAATATTAAGCTCGTGAATTTGGCACACGTGTATAGGAATAGACATGTGATTTGAGTGTCTTAACTTTATGACGTGAAATTGGTAAGGGAAGACAAAATATGGAGAAATTTGAAGAGCTGAAAAGAGCAGTGGAGAGCGTAGAAATGGTGGATGCTCATGCACACAACATTGTGGCGCTCGACTCCAATGTCCCTTTCCTTAGTTGCTTTTCTGAATCCATAGGAGGCAAAACTTTATCTGATTCTCCTAATTCCGTCGACTTCCAGGTCTATTTCTTATCCCTCTCCGCAATTTCTTAATTACCTTAGCTTCATAACATTTTCTTTCATTCCCATTATTACCAAGTAGAGTAAACATTTTAATAAATAATACAGAGTATGTAAATCAGATAACATATTATTCTTACTTCCATCTTCTTTGATGCAACATTAAGATTTTTTTACCAAAGTAAGCCATTATTAAAATTCAATTCACCAAAATAATACTTTTTTTTTTGAAATTTTACAAAACTAGTATAAACGTAGTTCTCCATAACGTTTTAGGTTATATTTTATTCAAAAAAATTCAATAATAAAAGACAAAAATCTGACCGAGTAAACAGTCATAAACGTTATTTTCAGTTACGTTTTATAATTCGTTACTGTGAAGCATGTTTTACAGCTAAAACGTGTCTCATAGTAAAATTGAAATCTTTTTATACGTACTGACAATAAAACTGAAATCTCAAAATTCGTATGTCGAGTCACCGAAAGTTCTCTCTTGAATCATAATATCTTGAGCGAGTTATATACATGAGAGACTAATAGCAATTTTGTCACTTAAAAGCAAAAGAAAAAGGAAATAGTAATAAGAAACAACCAGCTTCATCTAACATGATTTTGTAAAGTACAAAAATGTGGACTAAAGAAGCTTCTGCTAAAATAAAGAAAATGAAATTTATCATATTCACTTTCCACCAAGCTCATCAATGGATAGTTTCCATCGGTAAAGTGACTAAATTAACACTAATGCAGAAAGTCATTTTTAGAAGATAGTCAAAGAATGAGAGAAATGAACATGCCAAGAGAAAGCTCATCTTAGCATTTTGTTCTTACCATCTCCACTTTTAAGAATTTAATATTAGTATAGTATGAATTTAGTCAGGATTGCAACGAATATAACAAGTGTTTTACTTTTTAGAATCATATATATAGTGCAAGATGACAAACAACATGTATGTGCAAAATAAGTGAGGCCTAACAGTTTGTGAGTAGACCTTCTCTTTAGATTTTCCCAATTTTTAATACCGTTTACAGCTAGTAACGTCCTTCTCCCAACGCCCAACAACAAACATGGCAAACTCCGCCGCCGATAATCGATCTGCCAAAAGACCAATCTCTCGACAACCACTCCCAATCACACTTATTCTCCTGCTAACAAATATATCTCTCTGGTTTATAAGCATCCATTACTAGCAAACATAAATATTTCGTTATTTTAATTAAATAATAATTTTCTTTTATTGAATAATTATTTATTATTTAAATTGTATATTTATTATGTTTATAAGTAAATAAATATTATTCAGATTCAAATGTTGAAAGATAAATTGTCTTTAATCATTTAGGGTTCAAATCTAGATATCTTAATTATTCAGATGTGTACTTTGACTCAGACGTCTTACTCTTAAAGAAAACAAATGAGGTCGACCCTATTCAGACTAAATAAGTGATTCAGACAAATACATTTGGCCTTAGTCTATATTATTCAGATTTAAAGCTCTATAAAGTGCAAACTGATGAGGACTTAAAAGGAAAGTAAGACGAACCTATCGCAACTGAGGGAGCAATTAATGAATTTCTTTCTAACATCTATTGTGCACTTTATCCATCTTCCCAAAAAATATATAGTGGGAATGAGAGAGTAATTGTCTAGGCTAAACCAACTCACCATCCTGGAATGTAAGATAACAGGTGATACTTTGCTACAAGTGACACGATATAAAAGCATGCTGGTTAGCAAAATAAGAACCAAAGTGCTCTTATAACAGGAATACTCAGCCTATATAAAAGGAAAATTAGTACAACATAGAAACCAAGACTTTTATCACATAATGTTGAGGCCACCAGTCACCATGCCTAGACTGCAGGAAGCTGACTTAATATGAAGCTCAGTATTGCTTTCCAAACAAAGGATAATAGTTTGGCTGGCCTGCCAAGAAAAACTTCTTATGAAGGAGAAGTTAGTAAGGCTGAATATTCCCAATGATACTAATAAATGTTGTCTATGTGATGAGGACTAGGATCGAAGAGACGCAACTGCACCTTTTTGCAAAATGAGGATGGGCATTAGCAGTCAGAAACAGATTGAGTAGCTAGCTAGGGATAAAAATACATTGCATAGGAGTGTGTCAGTGTAACACTCCAATTGATCAAGACAAGAAGGTGGAAACATGATTTCCAAAAGGAGATAGTAGCATTTGAATGAGGGGCAATGATCTACTACACATAGCATTCAACGAAAAACAAAAAATTTAAGTCAACAAGTGTATAACCCGAGTTTATTATTACGCAAATATAGAAGGAAATACATGAAAGCATATACATGTTGCCATGCACAAAGAAAGCAAATAGATTTCAGGAGTTGATATTAAAACTTATGTAATTAGATGTTGGTTTCCTGAGATCTAGTGTTTGAGCTACCCTTCTTAGAAGGTGGCCGAGAACACTAGAGGCTTCTTAGGTTGTACCTATTTGGTTGGTATGGTAATATTTCACATTTTATTTACAAAAAACATTTTTTTGTGTGTTCCTCTCGGGATGGGTATCGAACATGACTCTTCGATTTTTCAGGTAACAATTACTTCCTTATTGTGTGTTTCCATTATGTAAATGTGATATGAGTTTTGGCTTATATGTTGTACTTTTCCTTATGTACTATTTGATCAGAATGACATAGAGATAAAACAAAAATAAAAGTTTCCTCCACACATCTTACTTAGGAGTGTGCTTGTATTATAAATCGCTACTTCATTCATGATGTTTGGCCAAGGACAAACCAATGGTGTTCTTCTCATTTGTACTATTTACTTATTAATGATATCTGGTCAAAATCATGGATCAGTTCTTACACATTATCATTTTCCCCTTTGTCATTCTTCTAACAGTACTAGCTAATTGTATCTTCCAGGTAAATCTAAATGAAATTTGTGAACTGTATGGCTCAAGCTTATCATTGGATGCTGTTGAGGAATCTCGTCGATGCTTAGGGTTGGAGGCGAGTGCTGCAGTTTGCTTTAAAGCAGCAAGAATTGTTATCTTACTTATTGACGATGGAATTAAATTGGACAAAAAACTTGACATCAAATGGCATGAAAGCCTGGTACCAACAGTTGGTAGAATACTACAAGTTGAGCATGTTGCTGAAAATATCCTTGAGAAGGTAATGAAAGATTTTATATAGTAAAGAGTAAAGACATAAAGACACAATCAAAGTTGTCCCGTATTTGCATAAAGACACCTTAACTTTCAAAGTGTCCTATCACCCCACAGAACTATGTAATATCTTTGTAAATGGGCCATTTTGACCCATTCCCTCGTCTATTTAGTGGCGCGTGTAGCGCACTCCCTATGATGAGAAAAGATCCGACCCGACCCTGTTCTTTGAAGAAAGTCATTTCTCCTTTTCTTTTCTTATTTCTCAA
>JAJOOF010013748.1:0-22802 GCA_029582545.1 Solanum lignicaule
CCTTGATTATGCTTATCGCTTATAGTCATTTTTTTTGCTTCCGCGACCAAGGATGTGTAATGATACGCTATGAGGCTTGTTTGGGGTTCCTTCGGGTTCCCCATTCGCCGGTCACGTCTAGGCCCTAGGCTTGGGTCGTGACACTATCCAAGATGGTTGTAGGCTCTTCCTCAAAAAATAAATTTGGACCCAAAACAACTGAATCAAGAGAAAGTACATGGGAATCGTCCAGAACATAATTTTGAAGCATGGACACATAAAACACGGGATGCACGACTGACAAGCTAGGTTGCAAGGCCAACTTATAGGCCACCTCTCCCATTCGACTCAAGATCGCAAAAGGTCTAATGAATCTAGGGATATGCTTGCCTTTCTTTCTGAACCTCATCGTAGCCATCATGGGTGACAGTCGGAGCCAAATGTGATGACCCTCCATAAACTCTAAGGTTGAGACTCTTCGGTTTGCATAACTCTTTTGTCGACTTTTGGCTATCCATAGTCTATCAAGAAATCATACAGACCTGCTCCATATAATTTCTAAGCAAGTTTGTATCCAAAGAGTTCATCTCAGCTAAATCAAACCATCCGATCGGAGATCTACACCGTCTGTCATACAATGCCTCAAATGGGGCCATCTGAATACTAGAATGGTAACTGTTGTTGTAGGAAAACTCAGCTAAAGGAAAATGTTAATGCCATCTAGCACAAAAATCAATCACATAAGCTCAAAGAATGTGCTCCAACACCTAATCGTTCACTCAGAATAGCCATCAGTATAAGGGTGGAATATTGTACTCATATCTAACCGAGTACCCAAACCATGTTATAGAGCCTTCCAGAAATGGGAAGTGAACAAGGAACCTCAATCAATGACAATGGAAATAGGGACTTTGTGTAGTCGCACAATCTAACTGATATAGAGATGGGCAAACTTCTCCACCGTATACCTCACCTGAATAGGAATAAAGTTGGCAGACTTCTCCACATCCAAAACAAGACCTCAACACAAATAACTGTTGTGACGGACTAGATGAGCTACCATGGCCACCTCAACTAGAACTATAGAGCCCTCGAGATGTTTGCCTATTCTCAGCTGTTGGTATCGATGCATGATCAGGCCCACGATGCTAAAATGAGCTACTACGTTTATGATAACCTCTGTCTCCAAATGAGGTGCCAGAAAACTCACCAGACGATTGGACCTACTTGGGGTCCTATAATACCTCAAAGTTGGAAAGTCGAGCTGGAAAGAAAAGTTGCAGAAAATTGACTGATGTAGTGATCTACGAGTCCCGTTTATGGACTGTAGGAAGTCCTAAGGGCTGTAGGATGGAAGTCACAGCCTTGGTATAAGTTTTTGAAATTTCATGTCTCTGATGTTGGACCTGCAGCTTGACAAGATGAGTCGTAGGTTGTTTGACGGATCGTAGAAACACCCATAGAAGTGATTCAGACTTTGTAAAATTTTGGGTTAGAAGTTGAGGTCTACGGATGGGGTCTATGGACTGTAGGAATTTAGATGGTCTGTAGAAGCTTGATAAAGTTACTCTCAGCAAAAGTATTGATAAAGTCATGAGACAGTAGAGAGGCTTGAGAAAACCTTGTGAGTGAGCTTAAGTGTTTAGATTCGAAAGAATGCACTCTTATTCATATGAATTGTGCATTCAAGCTAAAAGCGAGATGTACTTCCCGACTCTCTTCTCTAAGTCTTGTTTCAGGTGATACCCTTTAAAAGAGGATTATGTTTTAGAGTTTGGGTAGTGTTTCACCCAAAAATATAGTATGAGTTAAAATGTTATAAGCACTAGTAGTAAAAGTGCCCAAAGCTAGAAGAATACACGTAGAAGTATTGTAATCTAAGAAAGGGAGATAGTGATGAGGCAAATTATGTTATTGCAGTTATGCACCCAATAAGTTATTAATAAGGAGTTTTCCCTTATGGGTAGACTAAGAAGTGATGAGTTTGTGTAGATTTTAATATAAGGTAGACTAAGAGTTACTAGTATGGATGAGTTAGAGTATACTTTAACTAGAAGGGAGTTTATGTCAATGTAACATTGTGACAGTGAAGGCCAAGTATAGGTGTGGAATAAAAGAGCACATTATTCATGAGGTGATAGATCTAAGCTAGGCTTATGATTTTTTTTGGATAGTGATGATGTTCATAGGGTTATAGAACTAATTTGGCAATGATGTATATTGGATGGGTAAATAGTACTTAAGTTGTGAAAGGAAACGTGACGGTAAACTGTAAGTATATAGATTGAGGGATAAAGATTGAGCGTTTCTTAATTTAATCTAGTAGTGTTAAGTTAGTATAGTATGTGAGCAATTATATTGATATATGTGCTTAGTACTAGACACTAAGCTTAATTTGAGATGAGTGTCGTGATAAAAAAAAGGGATGGCAACATGAGCGGGAGGATGTTAATTTTGAGATATGATCTGGTGGATTTGACATAGAGTAAGTGAGGAATTTAGATGTTAGTTGCAATGAGTGCGAGTAGTACAAGTGTGGGATTCTGACTTTTAGATGAGAGTAATAAAGTGCGGCTAAGTCATTAGAGTAACAATAGCATTAAGAGGTGTACCCGAGATTGTATGTAGTCAGCCGAGGTTCCAGTTAAGTTTATGATTTTTCATGTGTGCCTACATAGTATATTTGGGTTGTTTTCTCATATGGAATATGCTGATGTAAGATTTTTTCCCCTTAAGAGTTAGATTAAGTAGCTTGATAAATTAATGTAGGTAACAATTATAGAAAGTCTTTTATAAAAGCCGAAAGAAGTTACAAAAAGTATCTCAGAAAGACGCCTTTGAAGAAAGCTTAGTGTATGCGTTTGGAGAGTTTAGTAGCAATGAGAGTATCATTTTTCTGAGTACTAGAGAAAAGAAAATATAGACTAGTTTAGAGATGATGGAATAGATCCATAGCTTTTAAGTGACGGCTTCAAATCTAAGGGGGAGATGATAAGATGAGAAATCAAGTTAAGTGTTGAAAATTAGATAGTGATGTGTTCAGAAAGATTTAGAGTGATAAATCAATTCATTCGTACTCTAGTATATTCCTCAAAGTTCAGTCGTTAAAACATCCATTTGATGCTGATTAACGTTTCACGCACACTTCATCCAATTCTAGGTGCAAACGATCGTTAAGTAGTATAAAACCCAACGAAGAGTTGGGGTCGAACCCACAGGAAGCGGTACATGTTCAAATTCAGTTATGAAGTACAAATGTGGTCTAAATAGTTATAGGAATAGAAATTGTCGAAAATAACAAATAAACAAGTCAAAGGGGGTGATAACAAATGTCAGATGGGGGGTTTAGATTTGCAACTATCAGCTATAACATAATCAAACAACAATGAAATAACAATATAGAGAGGAATTCTTGGGATGTGATTGATTATAGGCAAATTTCGCTATATGGGTAATTGAAACTACTAATAAATATCTAAATATCAGTGGGTAGGATGTACTATGATTGAAATAGCTTTCTCTCGAACAACTACTTCGACTCAAGTGATTTATCTAGAACATCAACAAGCTTAACAAATAAGAATAACCAACAACCTTAATACATCCTCTCTCTTTGTCGAGCAAGATGGGTAGGATTCAGTTTAGGATTCACTCTTTCAAGCTGAATCCACATCAACCCAATACCTACAAACCATTAATCAAAAGCTTTGATTCAAAAACCTCTCTCTCAATCAAGCTAAGAACTCAAAGTTAGAACTGCATTTGCAACTACACGTCATAGATTAAAACACAACTAATGATTAAACCCACTTCAATATAGCATTTAAATTAGTAATAACCAATACACATAAGCTAATTCAACCCATAATCACATAATCACACTCCAAGAATTGGGGTTTTAGCTAAACATTATAAAAAGATAAAAACAATTACCAACTAGATGATCCATTAGCTGGGTAATAGTCTCCAAGCCTTTACAATGTTTTCCAAAAGTTGAATTAAAAAACCCACTTGCAAATCTTCAAGTTTAAGCCTCCAAAAAGCTTCAAAGTCTACAATGAAACTCTAAAACTCAAAAGAAAACTTTTCTTAATGATAACTAGATACTCAATTTACAATTCAAAATTCAATTTATAGTTGCCCAAAATTTGGCCTAAAAAACCATTAGGCGAGGTAAGTCGGGATTGCCGACTGGTTCTACGATCCTTCATTCGCTCTTTTCCATCACCATTTTGCATTGGTTCTTAGCATCCTCAAGTCCTGTATGTTTGGGCGATCCAATTTGTCATCGCAGAACCGATTGACAATTCGTTGACTTCCCATTTCTGTCACCGACTTGTCTTCTTCCTTCAGGGCTGGCACACTGGAACTTTAGGTGGTCTAAAGAGCCACTCGGCGGCTCGCTGAGTGGTCTTGGCGATCACCAGGGTTGCTCTTCTCTATGTCTTCAGCTTGTTTTATTCCTTTTTGCCTGTTAGTGTCCTTGTTTTGCTCCTTAGTCCACATACCTGAAATCAAGGCTTTAACATCAGTTTATAGCATAAATTAGGCATTTGAGGACACTAAAACTACCAAAACAAAGCCCTAAATGAGTCCAAATCTCAAACTCATCAGATGCCTCTAATATCATAATTGTGTTCATGACCTATGCTCATGCACTATAAACAAATTTACATCTATCCTAAGTTCACAGAATGAGCGGCAAAGACTTTAGCCCATTGATCCCAATCTTACTCCATAAAGTTATAGATATCAGCCTCATGATATGAACTTATTCATATAAGCACTCATATCTCATAGTATGCTCAGTCTTGCAAATTCATGATTTAATATCAATGGATAACAAAATAACGTTATGTCCTTCATATTCTTATATCATACCTCTTGATTGAATTGTACTTATGATCTTTCGCCCTAAACTCTTTGAGTGATCCTTTTTCAATTTTGATAGCAATGCTAATGATAGTAGTTGAGTAGTGATAGAATGAAAAGGTTGATGTCTCTTATTGTGGTAGTGGAGGTTTCCTTATTTCCATATAAAGTATAATGTGGAGGAGGAATAAGATGGTGCTTCACTATGAGTAATAGTTGGATGAGAGCAATTAGTTGGTTCCCGATAGTAATATGTGAAAATGCAGTCGATAGAGATGATGAGAGAATACGAAATTATTAGAAGGATTGATTAGTAGGAGTCCATGGAGTGGTTATAGTACTAGGCTTGAAGGTGTTGTTGTTAACGTGTGGACAAATGCATGATGCATTAGGTGTTTCTTAACATGGGCTAAAGGTTGGTTGAATGCAGTTATAAGGAGAAACATTCTTTGGACGAGATTCCCTGTAGAGGAATATAATCTGAAACTTGTGGTTTAGATAAGTATAACCATCTCATGTTTAACACCTTGTGAATTAGAGATTAGACTTGAGCACAGTAAGAGAAAGCGATTTGACTTCGACATTTGTAAGAGTAGTCATATACTCTAATGGGAGCTATGAGTTGCAACTAATAAAGTGTACTAATCAGAAAGAAGAGCAAAGTTGAGAAGTGTTTCTAAACTTAAAATCTACCAGTCATATTCATTTTTGGAAAGAGTGAAAATCTGGAAAATTTGTTTAAGTTAGGAAAAGTGAGTTTTTGGTCAACTTCAAACGGCCATAACTTCCAGCTCAGGATAAGTTAGGAGCACTTCCAGATATGGTAGGAAAGATCTTGAAATGATCTTTCCAACGCCGCCAAGTTTGCGCGATTCCAAGTTTGTATGAGTGAGATACTCCCATTGGAAGTTCGGTTGTTCCAATAAGGAAATGTCCAATCCGGATTTTGGAAGGGTATTTCAGTCTTTTCTTTATCCAATTAATTAAATTCGTTTTAGTGAATTAATTAAGGGTCTAAACTGAACTTGGTTAGTTTTACGCTTTTGGAAAAGAGTTAGGGTTTTAGAGAAGAGGAAAGAAGAGGGGAAAAAAGAAGGAAAAGCAAGGAAATCGTCAAGTTTGTCGAGTTCAGCTTGTGGATTTCGTCAAGGGTGATCCCTACAAGGTATGTGAGATCACATAGCATTGGGTTAGTTCACCTACGCGCCAATCATGTTTAATTTAGCGTATTTTCATCTTAAAAACATTGAGAATTTGATGTTCTTAATAGTTGTTCTTGAATTGATTTCGTTCTTGAATATGAGTTGAGATTAAGGAGTTTATTGATGTTACAGTGTTGTTTCCTTGAGTTGTTTGGGTTAGACTTTGTGTATATGATTTGGGTACATGAATCTAAAGTGAATTTGAGAAAAAGAATCGGATTAAAACGATTTAGGATCATAAAATGAGATAAAAAATTCGTCAGACTCACCTGTGGAGGGCCAAGAGCGTCGCGCCCCCATAGCGCCAGGAAGGCTGGGGTGGCGCGCCTGCAGTGCACCAGAAATGAGCCTCAGTAAGTTGGGGGCTGGCGCGGCGCGCCTGGGATGCACCCAAATCATCGTTTTTCACTAGTTTTCGTCGTTTAGCCTATTTAAGACCTTCTAAAGTGTACTAACACTTTCCATTGATTCTAACTACTCTAAATGACTTCTAAACACCTAGAAATCATCCAAAAACATGAATCATAACCTTGAATCCATAAATTCGAATTCAAGGAAAGTCAAGAGCCAAGTCTAGGAAGTTCTTAGAGTCTTTTCAAGAAAGTCTTTTCCAAATGTTTTAACTTTGTTTTAAGATTTAAATTTCAAGTTGAGTAAAGAGTAAAGAGTAAAGTTTCAAGTACATTTCTTCAAAAGTATATGGGGACTATGTATTCCCAAAGGGTTTAAAATGTTTTCACATTTAAACAAGAAAGGAAACCCCGATTTCCAAAGGGCGTTCGGGCTAGTTTTCAGAAAAGAGTAATCGCTTTCTAAATGAAGCAAGAGGGGAAACTTTGATTTCCAAGATAGCCTTTGAGCTAAGTTTTTTAGCACTAATCTCAAATCACTGAAAGAAGTATGTTTTTAAACATAAAGAGCTAGTATATTTTGGGAGTAGTATTGAGCACCGATATGGGGACGAGCTTAAGTTCAGATAACTCACGTCTCCATAAACCATGTAGCCATCATAGGTAGAAAAGGGTCATACTTTTTAGATGAATCCTTTTCACATGGACTAGTAGATCCACTTAGTAGTTCAGGGGCTATACATGTGGCAAGGTATAGGATGCGCTGGCAGCGTGAGGGAGATCGTTGTATCATCACAATAGCTCTTATATGATGGTTGTCGGTTAGAGAAACTCTCACATCAGTACTTTGTATTTTTATATACATAAGTTTATTTGTATTTTTACGTACATCTCAGAGTTATTTGTATCTTTGCATATGCATAGAGTTGACGTCATGTTTTAAACAACTTTTCTTTATATTGCACTTGTTTTAAACTGCTTTATATTGAAATGAGTTTAGTTATATTGAGTTGAGTTGAGCCAGGTAGGTTCTTAATTTCCTTTTAGATTATTTTCAAGCATATGTTGTTTTAGCATCCCAACTCGCATACTCGTATATTCAATGTACTGATGCCAGTTGGCCTGCATCATATTATGATGCAGACGCAGGTAACTAGGATCGGCATCCAGCGCATCGTTGATCCAGTGAGCAGTTCAGAGTCTGTTGGTGAGCTTCTTTGCATTCCGAAGGATCCCTTTTGTTTACTTTCAGTATTAGATAGTTCATTAGGATGTCGTGGGCATGTCCCGACATCTATCTCAGTTGTTTTAGAGGCTTCATAGATAGTCAGTCAGATGTTAGTTCATTCGTCATCATTTTGTTATTGACTTATGTTCAGATTTAAGTTGCCATTTTGGCTAAGTTAAATGTTTATTTTCAAAACATTATGAGTTCAATTTGAGACAGTTAAGTTGTTTATCATTTGAATTCCTTTCTTATTGCATATAGTCTTCCGTTGAGTAAGTAAGTCAGGCCAAGGGTTCGCTTGGGGCCAACAATTGTTCTCCTGTGCAGTTCTGCCCAGGGTGTAGGCTCGGGGCGTGACCGGAAGAAAGAAGATATAATTTCCTAAAGTCTAGTATCAAGTTTGTCACAGTCTAACTTGTCATCAATGATACTCAACTAACCCTCCGATGGGAGAACCAACTATCTTCCCAACCGCTAGCCTATCAAGCCATTCTTAAGAAACAACTCATTAAATAGATTAACCCAAAAAATAGTTTAAAACAAATAAAAGTTAAAGTTCCCATACACTCAATCATTTATCCCCCAAAAAAATAAAAGTTGTATTACCAAAACATCTAACAAGTAAGGAATAGGGGATACAATCCAAACAAGAACATAAATTCTAATAGTCTAAAAGTGTCTAAGTTTGGAAAGATGTACAAAGTGATAGAGAAGAATCCATGGCACCCAGAAACAGTAGCTCACCCTTGAATCCAGATGTCGAGCGTCTCACAACTAAGGTCTCGTAGAAGTTGCCTGAATATTTCTTGTACTCAATAAAGAAAGAACAAGTACAATATCAGTTCACAAACCATAGTACTTGTAGAATCATTGGCTAGTTCTAGAGATAAAAATGTAAACATGAAACTAAAATACAATAATACAAGCCCACACATATGTTAACAAGTCACAACATACATAGATTTCATTTAGAAATATTGACTTAACAAACACATGAAAGATGTCTCACATGATCACAATAACACACATTCGGTTCTCTTATAGAATCCACACACAAACTGTTAATGTACTGACGTGGTATCCGAGACAATCGAATGATATTATGTACCAAGTGTGGTACTCGAGCCATCCGTTAGTAAATATGTACCGACATGGTACCAGAGAAAACCAATGGTGATAGATAACATGCACAATCACAATCACAATGAATAACCGCACTTGAAGACACTAGTAGATTAAATAGGTTCATTCCATGAGATTATCAACATAATGTCATTTCACATTCATCCCTTATGTTTTTCCCACATGCATTGCTCAAGTAATACTATAAATCAGTTAACATGCACACATTACATAACTTGGAAAACAAACAACTAGTATCTACCTCGAAACAATCCTAAATACTCTAAAGAACTTGAACTTTTCCCTTTTGTAATGTCATGACTTGTTCTTGGTCTAAAATAATTACAAAATAGCATAATCAATGAACAATGACCTAATTAAACTCGAATTATTACTTAATCCTAACATATGCCAATTTCATTATGATTCTACCCAAACCAAGGCTTTTTCCAGCATTAATTCAAGTAAAAATTCTCCCATAAGAGTACAACAATAGATTCTAAGGCTTAAGAATTGAAATATGAGTTAGGGAGTAATTAACTTACCTTTACCAAGAGATTGGTGGAAAACTAAAGAAAAATGTCCTTAATCACCCTTTCTTTCACGATTAACCATCTATAGCAGCCCCACCATTGCGGGATCCCACCAGCTATAGCAGTTTGCACATACCTCGATGTTTTAAAAAACTCTTTCACACCAAATTCGATATCGGATGTTCTACTAATCCAAATTCTCTTTTAAAAAGTCTTGTGGACTCCTTAACGTCTTAGCTAAAAGAAAATTTGATCCATCCTTAGACATTATCTCCAATCCTTTCCCAGATTGCCTTAGACCTCAAATTTTCTAACATAGCCTAAAATTTTCAAGCCACAACCCAAAAGGTTTTCTGACTCAATCTTTCCCCATTGGTTTACCCATAATGACTGTAGATATGTAATTTTTTACCGAACTTAAGTTTAATACCATTTTTAGAGCTTGAATATTTTATAAAAATCTAAATTAAATATTTTGACTTTTACCATATTTTATTAACTTTATTTTAAAAGATTTGAAAATAACAAAAAATATATGTTTTAGTTTAAGTTTAGCTAGTATTTCTTATTTATAATTTATTATTAGCTACTCAATTTTTGTTAGTTTAAAAAATATTATATTATATTATATTATATTATATTATATTATATTATATTAATTATTTAAAAAATAATAATAACCCACACTATCCCACTTACCCTTCCAGATCCCACAACTCCCTCACATCTCTACCCACTACCCCACTTACCCAACTCACAACAACAACAACAACAACACAGAACACTGCATATATACACACCCCTATTATACTATATACACATACCTACACGACACACACAAAAAAAAACCCAACAATCAGCAAACAAAAAAAAAAGAAGAGAAAAAAAACTATCCTACAAGCAAGACAACTTACCAAAAAAACATATACAACACACACAAAAACATACGCACGGAGGTGACCATCAACACATTTTCCTTTTTTCTTCAAACCAACACACAGACACACACAAACGACACTTAAAAAAAAAGTAGAGAAAAAGCATTTTTCATTTCCTTTCACGGACAGCAACACAAAAAGATAAAAAGAAAGAAAAACACACAATTCCAAACTACACACAGCACAGCAACGCGAGAATGAAAAAAAAAAAAAAAAGAAAAAAACATGCAGCAGCCCAAAAAAAAAAAGGGATACGCACAAATGAAAAAAGAGATAGTTAAGTCGAGGTTTAATGCGTGGCTTCGAGTTTGTGGTTTCTTATCGAGATTGTTTTCTTTTTCGTGAATTGATTTTCACAGGAGGTACCATTTAATTTTATTGTATGATTTATTTTTCATGAGTATATAAGACGTGATTCCAATGTTATGAAGTCGCTCGAATATGTGTGTTTAATTTTGACATTATAATATTGAATCTGTTTGAACTTTTTATATTATTAAATTTAGAATAAAATTGTATAACATGTGATTATTTCTTGTATGTTTAAAGGTTCTTTTCCCACTCTTTTTCTTAATTAATTATTGAAAGTTTTGATGTTTATGCCTTATTAATTTTAATGAATTCTTTGTTAGGTGTAAATACAAAATTTCAACAAGTTTACTGACTATGGTGCACATGTTTAAGGAAATATTATTATTATTATTATTATTAAATAATGAGATATTGATAATATTATTTTAAAATAACGAGAGATTGATAAATTTTGATTGAATAACTGTCGTTGGCACCACTTGATTCACGTTTAAATATTGACAAACTAATTTTGGTAGGTAAATTTAGACACATTAAAAATGGTTTCAATTAAGAATGTGGTTACACATTTTTTTTTTAGACATTTAAAAGAAATTCAAGGATGCAATAACGCACATTGACCAAATACTTTTTAATAATTAACTTTCATTAAATTTAAACTAAACTTTATAGACAGAGATAATTAGGAGATACATTCGAGAGAAGAAAACAGTTATGCTTCTAACCAATTGTATGCTAAAATCGAGAATGCAGTTATGCATCTGATTTAAGACCAATAAAACTTCAACAATTAAAAGTAAAAACAAACCATAGCATTTAGACACTAGTTATGCCAAACATATTAAGATAAGTATAAGTCAATAAAAGCGACCCTGCTAGAACCACGGGACTCGATGGATGCCTAATACCTTCCCCTC
Organism: Solanum lignicaule; assembly: GCA_029582545.1. Lineage (NCBI taxonomy): Eukaryota > Viridiplantae > Streptophyta > Magnoliopsida > Solanales > Solanaceae > Solanum > Solanum lignicaule. Next base: position 11,454 of record JAJOOF010013748.1, read on the forward strand.
GATCAATAGAATTTCTTACCCAAATTTCTAGTTCGCAGACCAAAATAAAGAATCATTTTCTTTTGATTAGGGATTAAACAATAAGGTGACTTGGATCACCATAACTCAATTTCAAGCGGCGACTCCAAAAAACTAATAAAATAAATCCCAAATCAATACCGTCACTTAAATTGGAAAAACTCTTCCGTCGTGCGAAAAAGGGGCGTGACATCTCTGGCGATTCCGTTAGGAATAACAAGAATTCTAGTTTTGTTATATTGACATTTACTGGATTTTATTATTTTATTTTGGATATATTGAGTATTATGGCCTAATATGCTACTTGATGCTCATTTATTGCTTTAATATTGTTGAACTGTATTATAAACTGTCGTTTCTCGCACATCCCATCTAAGTCTCTGAATAATAGGGTAGCAAAAAATGCATTTATGTATTTGTCATGATCCGAGCCTACACCCCCGACGTAACACGGCGTACAAGACTCCGAAGAGCCTCATACAAGCCTCATAGCATTCATAACATAAGACATATGAAATAGTGCAGAATTTAAAACTTTTCTTTAAATCCATACAATCAAAAACATCATTTAAAACAGAGAAAGTCTACTAGTCTCACATGGCCATCTAATAAATTTGAGTCAAAACTAGGGTCACGACCCTTACAATAGAAAGTCTAAAAAGAGTCTAATACAATGAAAGACATGAAACATCAATAAAGCACTTGTCTTCGGATCCATGAGGGCATACCACAAGCTTTGGAAGAACTCAATCCAATCTCTTGAACTAGAAGGAGACAACTCATTTGCCGGAACCTACACTTTGTAGAAAAATAGAAGAAATATGTGTTAGTACACAAAAATGTACTAAGTATGATAGCCATGCAAAACCATGCTTAAAAAGGACATTTTGGTTGAAAACCATGCTATATGCTAATTTTGAGAAACATCATGAAGTTTAGTATAAAAGGCATAAGATACAATCACATTCAACATATAAGTCATTTCATCCCATTAGAACCTTCACCTAAAGTAACCCTAAGCTATACTTGTGCAATGTAATAATAGCATCCCATAATACTACTCCTACTAAGTACCACTTTGAGGCCACCTTAGATGAACCTACCATTCTACATTGCTCATTTTCTTTAGTCAATACTCATACATAAGGAACACATACATTTCATAAGTCATGACAAGGAAAGTAACTCATAATACAATCCAAGTAAAGCATGCATCATTACATTAAGCATTTAAGTCAACATTCTCATTAGCTTCATTAAGAGCACATTCATTCATTAGACATTAAGACATTGGAGAATCACACCATAGCCCTCTCAAAGCCTACTTGTGCAATGCATGAATGGCATCCCATACTACCACCCACACTTCATAGAACTTCTCAAGTAACCATATCACGTATCTCACATGATGGGAATAAGCTTTAACAGACATACACCATGAGAGAAAATCATGGAATCCGGTGTCATACCCCCACACCGTAAAGAGGTGGTCTACTTGCCTAAGGTAGAATCGGTAACATTTTAGCTTAGGTGGATCCACTAGCTAATAACCTATGTGGGCACATAGTTATGGAATAAGAAAGATGTTCATTGAAACCCAAGTCTAATGTGGGGAGAGCTTCCATCTTACCATATCCACTCGGTACTTAGCCTCCATTCCCATAGAGTAGTTCATTCACATTAACATTATTGTACTTGAGAGGAATAACATTGGTCTATCGACCCAAGGTACATTATTACACATGAAAGGAGTGTCATAGGCCTATCGATTCATGGTACATTATTAAGATAGCTCATTGAATCCTCATGAAAGGAATGTCATAAGCCTATCGATTCAAGATTTATCATTACATTAGTTCATTGACTCATTATAAAAAGAATGACATTGGCCTATCGATTCAAGAGTCATCATTACATTAGTTCATTGGCTCATTATGAAAGGAATGCCATTGGCCTATCGATTCAAGACATAGCCTTAGAACACGTCATTAGTCATTTATGAAAGGAATGACATTGGCCTATCAATTCATGTGCATCATTATATTATACAAAAATAATGCCCTAAGCCTACCAATTCAAGATACATCAATCAAGATCACTTTCATTTACACAAGAAGAGGATGCCCTAAGCCTACCAAGTCAAGATGTAACATTACATTGAAGAAACCTTTCACATATATCATCATCATTCATAAGTGTATAATTGAGAATAACCTTTCAATAATAACACAATTACATTCTAGACATGATCACATTACTTTCATAAACATAGAAACGTTGATTTTCAATAAAGCACATGCATAGTTCTCATAGTCATAAATAGGTTCTTCATTCATAGCCCTTCAAGAACCCTAGATCACAATTCATGATTCACATCTTGAATCACTATTCTATACATGGATATTCACATATTTCAATTAGATTAACTACTACATACATAATTTGATCACAATCCACCCACATCAATTATCACCCACACTTTGAGATCCAATTTGACAAAATAGGGAAATTCATGGATTCATAGGTAATTCATCATAAAAACAGTGGTAATTCATCAGATTGATCATAATAAAAGACAATAAACACTTTGAAATCGTTTTGAAAGTGAATCCATGCTATAAATTGAAAATCCTAGGTTTTGGAGAATTTCAACTTTGAGAAATAGAGTTTTGAAGGGACCCCTTGGATGGAACTTAACCAAGGATGTAGACTACCATACCTTAATGGATATCCTTCACGAAATTGGAGAGGAAAGATGAAATCTTGAGCTCCACACCTTGGCTTCTTCTTCTCCAATTGAGTTTTCTAGAGAGAAAATATTTGGAGAGGAGGTGGTTTCTAATTTTTGAGTTTTAGAAATAATGAGTTGTAAAGGGTGTTTAATAGTTTAAAAAGTCTTAAATAACTCTAATAAAATAATATAAACCGTCCCCAACCTAATCTAACCACCCTAGTAATTTACCACTTTGCCCCCAACTTGGCCGAATTTGGGCAGATTTAGTGGTGACCTACGCCCCTACTCCTATGGACCGTAGGTGGGCTCATGTCCCGTCCTGCAGGTCCGTGGTTTGGATCAGAAAGTCACCATTTGGGGCCCTTGACCTACGGACCACCCCACGAGGCGTGGATGGACCTACGGGGAGTAGGTCTCATCCGTAGGTCCTTGGATCTTTGACAGCTTTTGGTTTTTGGGAAGCTTTGGGGGTTAGACTTTAGGGTCCTCCTCAAGGACCTTTGGTTGGTCCTTGGGGAGTCGTACCTTTACGTTTAACCCCTAAACCCCTCAACCTAAGCTTGGGAACTCATTTTACAAGATCAAACCCCACATCAAACTAAACAACACACTCGTAAGGCTCTAGTCTCACCTACTAGTTTTCCGAGTCGTTACAGTATCCCACTTTCTTTTGAGATAAAGTTGGAGTGTCTTGACACCCAGTGAAGGATTTTAGTAACACATGTTAGGCGGGGTTGGACAAGTAATGAAGTCGGAATAGCGCTGCTACCAATAAGTTACCCCTCCCTAGTTCGAGTTGTCCACTCAGGTAAGCCAGTCTAGATACCTATCTCCTTTAGGTTTGGATCTAGTAAAATTGGAACATAGACATGGCTATCCCTAGAAGACTCCGCTTATTTGCATCATGTACATTTGACTTAGTGAGCCTCAAAACATGAGTTGGGTCCATCTATGACAAGTATTCATCTCTTAATTGATCACTTAGATCATTTTCTATGCTACATGAAAATGCATTTATTTAGCAAGTCTTTGTAAGTTGACCCATTTTAGTGTGATAGGTGTAGTGGAAAAAAAGTTACCTCACAAAATTTTTACTTCTTTTAGAAGTTATTTATACATTTCCAAAAAAAATAACGAATTTTGCACTACTTAGTGAAAAGAATAATAATAGTTTATTTAGATTTTCTTTTGTAAAGTTTATAAAAAAAAGTTCAAAATATGTTACTTTCATTATACTTTGAATAATTGCATTTGTCAAAAAAAAGTTTTAATAGTTTAAAGTTTTTTTTCTTACTGTCTAATCTAAACGAACTACGCATACCTGATTCTCATCTCAATGAGATACATAGGCAACCCTCCTCGGGTTCGGTGATCCAAATTAAAAAATAAATAAAAAAGAGAGAAGTATTTCTTATTAAACACAATATTGTGTTTATAATCCTCCTGAACTACATTTGACCTGATTCTTGCTTTGACAAGATACGTAGGCAGCCTTATTTTGAGGTTCGGTCCAACCAAGGAAAAATCTAGAAAGTCCTCATCACAAAAAATAGGGCAAAAAAATTGATTTTTTTTTATTCAAGATTCAAATAAAAATATTTCTCCTCCTTATTTTTAAAATTAAAAATAAATAAATTGTTTAGGGTAAAAAATAATTTTTAAAAAAAAATCTTCACTTGGTTGGTACCAACATATTTAGGAATAAGTATAAAGAATAAGAAAAGTGTTAAGCTATTTGGCAAGACAGGACAACTTTGTTGTGACCTATCGACTTCTTTTGGTATCTCTTGATATCTTTATGTAATACTTGAGAAACTGTTTTGTTTAAAGTTAAGGCTAAAATAAATTTGAACTCATGTTTCATGTGCATTGTTTGGTGAGCTTTAGATATAAAATTCAATGACATGACTTTGTTGATCTAGAACTTGGCCCGGATGTTGGTTGAGGCAAAATTTTGAGCAACATTTAATTTGGGAAAGGATTATAGACTTTCTTTGATCCGATTGTGCCTTTAAAGCCTACCAAGCATGTTATCCATAAGACTTCCAATTCAAGCCTGGAGCCCTTTTATTTGAATTGTAACACCTCATAACTAGAAAGAACTAGAATTAGAAAGAGTCAATTTTGGAAAGAAGGAAAATCTAGAAAGTTTGGTTAAGGTTAAGTTTGATTTTTGGTCAACTTCAAACGACCATAACTCCTGGCTCAGGATGATTTAGGTATGTTTCCAGATATTGTAGGAAATATCTTGAAATAATCTTTTCAACGCCGCCGAGTTTGCGCGATTCCGAGTTCATATGAGTGAGATATTCCCATTTGAAGTTGGGTTGTTCAATAAAGGAAGTCAAAACCGGATTTTTGAAGGGTAGTTTGTTCTTTTCCTTACCCTATTATTTTAATTCGTTTTTGGTAATTACTTAGGGGTCTAAACTGAACTTGGTCAGTTACGCTTTTGAAAAATTGAGTTAGGGTTTTAGAGGAGAGGAAAGAAGAGGAGAAAAGAGAAGGAGAAACAAGGAAATCGTCAAGTTCTTCAAGAATCGCTTGTGGATTTCGTCAAGGGGTGATCCATACGAGGTATGTGAGATAACATAACATTGTGTTAGTTCACCCACGCGCCAATCATGTTTTATTTCAGCGAAGAAATTGAGTTCTTGATGGGTTTGTTGAAGTTCCTTTGAATTCTTGATTCGTTGAAATTGTTGAGGAGTTGTTTGATCCGAATCCATGATTTTAGGTGTGAATTCGATTAGAATCTGTCATATATTGATGGTATAGTTGATTCTAAGTGATTGGAGAAAGAACCAAATCGAAATAGGGGGTTTAGAGTTGAAAAACGAAGAAGAAAAGTCGAGGCACCTGGGCAAAGGCCTGGGGCTTCGCCCCTCTCAGAGCCCTAAGAGGGATTCTCTGATCTTTTGGCTCTGGGGCGCCGCCCCTATCATAGCCCCAACCAGAGTTCTCTGAACTTTGTGCTCTAGCGCCCCACGCCTCTCAGAGCGCCAAGGACGCTGTAGTTCACCCCATTTTCCCCCTTCTTTCCGTACTAGTTCCTTAGTAACGTACCTATATTTTCCAATCGATTTCTGTACTCTAAGGTACGTTAAAACATCATGAAATCATCATAAACATGAGATCATGAACCTTGAATCCATAATTCAATTCAAGGAAAGTTAAGATCAAAGTCAAGGGAAGTAAGAGTCAAGGGAAGTTCTTAGAGTTTTTCAAAAGTCTTTTCCAAATGTTTTAACTTTGTTTTAAGACTTAAAGTTCAAGTTGAGTAAATAGTAAAGAGTAAAGATTGAAATTCATTTCTTCAAATAGTATATGGGGACTAGGTATTTCCAAAGAGTTAAAATGTTTTCACATTTAAACAAGAAAGGAAACCTTGATTTCCAAAGAGCCTTTGAACTAGTTTTCAGAAAAGAGTAATCGCGTCCTAAATTAAGCAAGAGAGGAAACTTTGACTTCCAAGATAGCCTTTAAGCAAAGTTTTTGAGCAATTATCTCAAATCACAGAAAGACGTATGTTTTTAAACATAAGATCTAGTATCATATTTTTGGAGTAGTATTGAACACCGATATGGGGAAGAGTTCAGACAACTCACAGCCCATATAAACCATGTAGCCATCATGGGTAGAAAAGAGTCATACTTTTTAGATGATTCCTTTAGTGTTTTTTAGCATAGACTAGTGGATCCACTTAGTAGTTCAGGTTCTATACCCTCGGCAAGGTATAAGACGGCCCTGGCAGCGTAAGGTAAAACCCTGTATCATCACAATAGGCTCTTACGTGATGGTTGTCGATTAGAAAAACTCCCACATAAGTAATTGTATTCTTATATACACAGTTTATTTGTATTCTTACATATATTTCAGAGTTATATTGTATCTTTGCATACATACAGAGTTGACATCCATGCTTTAAACAACTTTTCTTTATATTGCACTTGTTTTAAACTGCTTTATATTGAAATAAGTTCAATTATGTTGAGTTGAGTTGAGCCAGGTAAGTTCTTCAGTTCCTTTCAAGCTTATGTCTTGTTTTAGAATTCTCTTCGCATACTTGTACATTCAATGTATTGATGTCATTTGGCCTGCATCTTATTATGATGCAGACACAGGTAACCAGGATCAGCATCCAGCGCATCGTTGATCCAGTCGAGCACTCAGAGTCTTGTGGTGAGCCTTCTTGCTTCCAGATGATCCCTTTTTATTGCTTTCAGTATTAGTTAGTTCATTAGGATGTTGTGGGTCTTGTCCCGACATCCATCTCAGTTGTTTTAGAGGCTTCATAGATAGATAGTCAGATGTTAGTTCTTTAGTCTTTTCATTTCATTATCTTATGCTGAGACTTGAGTTTGCCTTATTGGCTAGTTGAATGTTTTCTTTATAACATTCTAAGTTTAGTTTGGGTTTATCTTGTTGAGTTAAGTCGTCCGCTGAGTAAGTAAGTCAGGCCAGGGTTTGCTTGGGGCCAACAATTGTTCTCGAGTGCTAGTCCCACCCAGGGTGTAGGCTCGGGGTGTGACATGAATAACCACATCTTAACATATATCCTTTTGAGTGCATAAATGCACTATCCCTTGATCTCACCTCCTTGAACGCATTATCAATTATCTATACAGTGCCAATGATCTAGATTGGGTAACAAAGTGAAAGGGTCAAATACGTGAAAGTCAAAAAAAAAAAAAAAAGACAACGAAAAGCTAGAACGAAAAACTGAAAAAAAAACCTCCAACGAAAAGGAGAGGAAATGAAAAAAAATGAATGAGGAGAAGTTTTCAAGAAAACTAAGGTCAAATGCGAAAATGAATTGGAGGTACTTATGTTTTCTTTTTCCATAAAAATAGATTGTATCCTTGAAATCTCTTTAAAGAGGTACTAATGTTTTCTTTTTCCTTAAATAATAAATTGGAGATATAATTTAAAAAGAAAAAGAATTATGTAATCTAAATCCACCTGTTGAGAGAGTTCCTGGCATGCAGAGCATTGAATGAAAAATTTGGCAATACTAAAAGTAAGGTGGCAAACTGTCAATCAACATGTTGACATGCAAATCAATTGACAAAATCCCTTAATTAAACTTTCATATATAAAGCCAACAATCATTTATTGCTTTACCTTACAAAAACGTGGTACCAAGTCATCTCTAGAGTGACTAAGATATAGCTAAGAATACAATCAACATCAAACCTCAATATGCTTTCTAAACTGAAAGTTGAGTATCTTCGACCCTACTCTCTATTTTAATTTCTAAATATAATTTTTTTATTTATATCTTTAAATGTTCAACTCCAATTCAATTCTCTATTTTACTCTCTAAAAATGTATCTTCTTTTCTCTTCTTCATATATTATTATTTCTATTTCAATTCTATTTTCTTATTTCATAATATAAATATTTTCTTTCTTTTTCCCAAATAATCAATTTATATAATTTTCATGTGATATAAAATTTTATTTTTTTATATTTTTTATTTAATATAAAATTATATTTTATTTTAAATTTCTAAATAACATAAATTGCAAGAAAATATTATATAAGATACAAATTAATTGACCGTTCAAATAAAAGTGAAATCATTACTGAAATATAATTACATAAACATTATATAAATATTCATCTTTGAAGATTAATATGTTGCTCCCATAAATGCTCTATTAACACATTAGGGGTATCTGTTTTCTTTTTTTAAAAAAAAAAAATCCGTATTTTAAGTTTTTATTTTTTCAATATTGAACCTAATTTAATAAAAAAATTGGTATGATTCATTTTTTTTCTTCCGTTTTGGTGCACCGATAAAAAAAATATTTTTCTAAGCTTTACACACTGATTTTTTTTTTTCTTTATCATCTTTCTTCCCGTCCTATTTACCTTCAAATCCTTGATCTTTTTTTCTTTTCTTTATCCCCTCTTTCTCTAAGCTTCTCTTACCACTCATCTAGTTTGTTGATTCAGGATACTATGTTTGGATGGTTGATATTAATTATTTTATGATATGATAAATTATATTATATTGTATTATATTATATTATATTAAAAATAACGTAACATTGTAATTATAGCAAATTGATCGTTGCCTCAAATGCGACTTTTTATTGTTATTTAATGATATATTTAATAATAAGAATAAAATCTAAGTAACAATGAATAATTAAACTAACATGCAATACAATATAATAATGGATAACAATCATTCAAACAAGTTGTGCAAATTTCATCGTTGCCTAATAACGAATTTAACGATATAATACAATAAAATTTAAATAAAAATCCAAACAAACAATATATTTTAACTAAGAATACAATATAATATATAACGAGCAACAACCATCCAAACGTACAAAAGTAACAAACTTTACCTAGACTTATTAAAAAGTGATATAATATTTAGAGTTTTTTATTACTAAAATATTCATACATTAATAAAACTTCAATTTTTAAAGTTCCATTCCACCAACGGTAAGATACAATAAAAACCTAGGACTTAGTGTTCAATAAGATTCAACCTTCCTCAATGTTAGTTAGTCTTTCTTTAATTACTGTTTTATTAAAAAGAATGGTAAAAATATATTTACTTAAGAAAGTTATTGTGTCATCAAATTTACCAGATATTATAAAGAAATTTATATTGCATGCACTAAATTTAAACTTTAAAATCATTTACAATTTTGTTATACTAATTTAGTATATGTATGTTGCACGTGTGCATCACCTAAAATAATCGATCAATAAAAAATTATATAAGTTAAGAATAAATCATTGACAAATAGCAATTTACTTTAAATAAAATATACTACTTTTTATTTAGTTTCAACTATAAAAAATGAAATTCAAAGTTCTATTTATAAATTAAAGAGAAATATAATCTAGTAGATCATAATCATTTCATTAAAAGGTGTGATAACTGAAAATATTGCTTTTTTATTCTCCATTGAGAAAATTTATATGATTGATAAATCAAATTAAATTATGTAATGATCCATTAAGTTATTTTGAGTACTAGAACTCTTCTTTCATAAAAGATTTTTTCATTAATTTTAAAATAATTTTTTTGAACTATTCTTTTAATTATGATTATTTAATTGATGGATAATTTTAAATAATTGAATTGGTTGATGATTAATAGGTCAAATTCACAATTGAGATGAATTGTATCTTGTTGTGTTATGTTGTGTTTCATTAGGGGGCGACCGAGTGATCTAGACTAGCTAGGGAATTTTATTACTACGAGCGAATACATAGTATGTAACTGTAGTGGTTGCCGCATCTAACTTGTATCTTAATGTCGTGTAGTTGAGATTTGTGACTTTGTGTTATGAAATGGGACTTACCTCATGTCACCGAGATTCTAGTTAAGGGACACTGGTGCAGCGGTTTCACTGTACCAAGACTAGCTATGATGACAAGAATCACTACACTAGAGCCTTGATCGCTGTCACACCCCAAACTCGAAGGCGCAATTAGATTCTAATGCCAAAACTTAGGCCTAAGTCGGCCTTGCTGAACCACTCTCTGCTGACGCATGACATCCACATAGAGTCAAGAAAACAAGTAAGTATATCTCATCATAAAATAAGCCCTCAACCAACAATGTCTCTATCAATAGCTCTACAGCTAGCACCAAGCCTATTGTCACAACCCAAACTACCCTCTAGACGTGACATGACGAATAAGATCCCGAGACCTTAAACAAGTCATTTGACATAAGCATAACTCTAAGATAACAATATAAATAGAACAAAGCATGAAAGAGAGATATATGTCTCAAAATCAATATCATAAGTGATACCAAAATCAGAGTACAACAACATCATAAGAGGAAACATACTAAGTTTAACAACAAGCCTCTATATCATAGATGTGACCAGGACAAATTCCTATCTCATGAAAGAAGTCGAAAAACATAAATGACTGAAAATATACGAAAACTCATAACATGTAATCATGCCCTCGAACCATGAGGACTTACCACAAGATAAGCAAAGTTGAATCAGTCTGCTAGCCACGACTGGGTGAAGGAACGTCAGATCCTATATTATAAAACAATTTAAGCACTAGAGATATATGTGTCAATACTTTGAATGTACTGAATATGAAGAACATGCATAAACATAAACGTGAAACATGCTAAGTCATGAAAGCATAATGATGTAAAACATATTAAATATGTATAAGCTAAAATCATAAATCATGAGGCAATGTCAATGCAACATTTAAAAATCATAACATAAGCTTAAATAATCATTCTTGAGGAAGACATAAACTCTTTAGATAAAATAATAATATTTTGTGCGATGTTTATCATTAACCACTACTAAAAAAACAGTGAATACCGACCTACAAATAACGACCTCTAGAGGTCGGTATTCCTTGAAATACCGACCTAAAACCGACATCCCAACTTAGGTCGGAAAAAGCTTGGTCGCTATTCAATACCGACCTCTGGAGGTCGGTATTTACTGACCTCTCGAGGTCAGTTTTTATTTTATGTCGGAAAATTCATATATTATTATTTCAGACTTCCTGAGGTCAGAATTGGAATACCAACATCCGGAGGTCGGTATTTTTATTTTTGTAATGTTGAAATTCTG
>JAJOOF010013749.1:0-20823 GCA_029582545.1 Solanum lignicaule
TGCTCTAAAATTCGGGTTAGACCCATTTCCCACTCAATTTGACCCCTTGAATAAGAATATGAAGTCGAATTTCCGAAATCATGCACGGATTTTGAGATATATGGAAAATACAATTATAGGTGTTTCCGAAGCACATTTTCGGGCATTTTTTGGGGTCGTTTCAATAATCTTTGAGAAACTTACATAAAGTATCTAAATGATCATGATATTCATGTAAAAAGAACGATACTTTGTCAAAAAGCATCCTTCATTCTTGGAATCCTCCATAACATAATGCATGCTTATTAACATTGGTTAAATCATGATCATATAATACTTGCATATCCCGGATTCATGAAAATAACCTTAAAACATTAAATTATAATCAGATCATAGACAATAAGATCAATCATGAATAATAAAATTAAATTCACTGGAGCTCATAAGAAAATCATGAAACCCTAGAGTTTGGTTAGATTCATAAATGACAAATTGAGGTTCATTTAGGACTTAATGGATGAAGAAAAACCCATTGATGAAGTTACCACATAGCTCGATGAAAACACTAGATGAAATCTTTAATGGAGACTTGAGATCCTTCGAACCCTAGATTTCTTAAGGAAGAAGAATTGAGAGAGAGGATTTGGAATTGAAGAGAATGAGAGTGAATGGGGAGGTCAGGGATTTTAGCAATTAGTTATATGGATTGAGGAACAAATCAAGGACACTAACAGGCAAAAAAGAACGAAACAAGCTGAAAAAATGAAGAAGAGCGAGACTGAGGATCACCAAGAGCACTCGGCGTTGCGAGTGGCTCATCAAACTGCTTAAAGATCAAGTGTGCCAAACACTGAAGGAATGAACTAAGTTTGCGATGAAAAGGAGCAGTCAGCGAATCAACGAGTGATTCCGCGAATCCAAGATAGATCACCCAAAGTTACAGACCTTGATGATGCTGAGTACCAAAGCAAAAGGGCTATGGAAGAGACCAAAGGGCGGCTCTCCGAGTGGTTCGGTGAGCCCGACTTACTTTGCCAACTGACTTTTCGCAGCACATTTTCGGCTACTATAAATACATTTTTGAACATTTATCACTTATCAATTACTCTTTAGAACAATCTAATATGAAGTTTTGAGCATTTTAGAGAGAGTTTTTCTCTAGTTCTTCCTTGGCTTTGAGGGATTGAAGAAATTTGCTTTTGAGAAATTGGAAGTGGGTCTTTGAAATTCTTCAAATTGGAGCATTGTAACGACGAAATCACTCTTACCCAGTTGATGGATAATGAATTTGGTAATTGTTTTTATCTTTTTATAATATCTAGCTAAAACGCCAATTCTTGCGGTGTGATCATGTGATTATGGGATAACTTAGTTTATGGGCATTCCTAATTGTTAGCTTAAATGCTATTTAGAAGTGAGTTCAATCATTAATTATGATTTAATTTAAGATCTGTAGTTGCAAATGCAGTGCTATGTTTGTGTTCTTCGCTTGCTCGACAAAGAGGTTTTTGAACTAAAATTATTCATTGATGGTTTGTGGGTATTGGGTTGACCTGGGTTCAGCTTGAGAGAGTGAATCCTAGACCCAATCCCACACATTCAGCTCCATAGAGTGAATGGATTAAGGTGTGGGCTGTTCTTATTTTGCATGCTTGTTGATGTTCGAGAGAAATCAATTGATTCGGGGTAAATTGTTCTAGAGAAAGTTTACATCCATTATAGCCTAGCCTACTCACTAATATCTAGCTATTTTCTAGTAGTTGCAATTACCCATATGTCTATATTTGTCTATAAACGATCACATCCCAAGAACCCGTTTCATTATTGTTAATTCGTATTGTTTGTGACTGTTTGTAGTAGTTAATCAAAACCAAAACCCCCATTTGACATTCGTGTCACCCTTTACTTTGAATGATGTCTTTATTTGTTAATGTTTATTCCTCTGACTAATTTGACCATGTTCATACTTCCCAATTGAATCTGAAGCACGTACTGATCCGTATGGGATTCAACCCAAGTCATTTAGTTTGGTTTTATACTGATTTATGATCGTTGACGCTTAGAATTGGATGAAGTGTCTGTGATACCATTAATCAAAATGGCGTCACTGCTGGGGAGTGGTGTTGTATGAGATTCTTTTGGTGAAGTTGAATTTTGTTCATTTTAGTCATAGTTGAATCTACTTACTTTTAATTTTGGTTTTTGTGTTGTTGTTAAAACAAAGGAAATAAGTGTCAGCAGAAGCAATGGTAGCCAAGTGGACCACCAAGTTGACATCGAAAATCTCAATGATGTGAATGAACCGAATGTCAATGACCCAAATCTAGTAGGTGGAGTTTGTGCCATTCGCTTGCTTCCAACTGAAAGGAATGTTGTGTTCCACATTACAAGCACCATGTTGCAGCTCTTACAATTGAAAGGGTTGTTTGGTGAGGATATAAGAATTTTTTTGGATGTTTGAGGACCGTTCTCCTTTAAGAACATATCTCAAGAGTCGGTCTGGTTGAGGTTGTTCCCATTTTCTCTAATGGGAGAAGCGTGTAAGTGGTTGGCCGAGTTATCAAGTGATTCTATTACTTCTTGGGACGAGCTTATTACTGCATTTCAAGTGTAATTCTTCCCTCCTTCGAAGATGATGACTCTTCGGGACAACATCCAAAGCTTCAATGCCCAACTCATGGATTGTTCGATAATGTCCTGTTGTAGTACTTTTACTGGAGCCTTGATTCGGTGAGAAAGGGAGTGGCTGATCAACTTTCTCTGAGAGGTTTAATGCAACAACCTTACGTTATAGCAACCCAACTATTGGGTGGCATGACCAAAATTAATCCGGCATGGTACACCCGTGAAGATCAGGTTTCCCCTCTCATTTTTAAATTGACAAAGGAGCAGCTTGAGAAAGATCAAGAGAGGGACCAAAATATGCAAAAGATGATGACCCTGCTGGACATCTTGGCCAAGAACGTCATGGGTGCTGGTACGAGGAGTGTTAATGCTATGGGTGTTGGGTGTGTAAACCCCGATGAGGCCAAGTTTGAAGCGCTATACAACGAGGAAGTGAACTTCCTAGCCAACCAATGAGGAGGTTATCATGAAAATATCCAAGGTCGGGTGGTAACCAAGGTTGGAGAGACCGTGATAGAGAGTAGCGTGATCATAATGCCGCTTGGAAAGAGTGGTAACCAAGGTTGGAGAGACCGTGATAGAGAGTAGCGTGATCGTAATGCCACTTGGAAGGAAAGATATGGGGAGAAAGACAGGTATTTTCCTGCCCATGAGTGTCAAAAGTCCAAAGATTCGAAGGGTGGTCGGACGGATGATATGCTCTCACGTAATCTCAACAAGGTTGAAGGGTTTGATAAGGTTTTAAAGGAAATGGAGGAAGACGTATCGACACTCAACCAGATGGTGACCTCACATTCCGTCTCTATCAAGCAAACTACAAGAAAAAAAGCCTCTAAGGAAGGGATATATGGTCCTAAAAAGTCCATTTCTGGTCCAAAAATAGTCTTTTGGGATGGGAAAAGGCTGGTCGCCACCTGTCCTAAAATGCATCTTCGCTAAAAGTAAATTGGGATGGGTCATTTTAACTAGTCGCTAAATGTTTTTAAAGACGGAAATAAAGCAGGTCGCCAAAATATTTGTAGAGACTAGATATCTCGTCCCAATTAGATAATATTCTTCTTTGAAAACTAGTAATTTTTGGTCATTAAATCCCTTTAGAGACTAGCAACGAACTCATCCTAGATTACTCTTTAGGGACGAGCAACTACCTCGTCATAGATTACTTTTTCTTGACGTATAACCACGTCGTCGTAGATTGTTTTTTGGGACAAGCAACACCTCGTCCTAGTTGAACCTTTAGGGACGAGAAGTTGTATCATCCTAGATTAATCTTTTAGAGACAAGAAACTATCTCGTCTTAGATGAACTTTTGGAGACGAGTAAAATTTTTGGTCTTTAATCTACCAATAATTATAAGATTGCAACGTTAAATCTCCATAAAAAAGGCAGATATTAATATAAAAATAGGTAAACATCTCATGGTGTAAGTTTCAATTTTTAATTAACAAAATAAAACTTAGAAAACTAACAATATCCCGAGCTAGACTATGATTAAATGTTTCGCACAAGTTTCCTAGCAAAATAATAATGGTCATGTGCGTCTTCTAAACTGCATCTTGAGTTGTATCTTGAATCTTCAAAAAAGAACTCTAAACTACACCAAGGGTTATCCAAAAATAACAACAATCTGCAAGAGCATAAGAAGAATTGATTAAGAAAACTTTGAGATGCATTCACAAAGAATCCAAATCTATATTAGAAGCACAAATTCAGTGGCATAAGCTAGTACAAATGGACAAACTCTCCACCAAAAATATTATATTATGTTTTAGGGGAAACAAGTTGTTGCGGAGGAACTAAACAAGCATGATATCACTATTTCAGAAAGACACGAGCATGTTATTATTGTAGCAGGGGAAACAAACAAGTTATCACTGTTTTCTTCTTATCATTAATCCTTGTAGGAGACAAAGAATCTCAAACTGTGTGCCTGCAATTGTACGTGTAGAAAATGAAAAATAGAGATAAAGAAGGAAATAATCTTTTAAACAATTATATCATCCTTATTTTCGGACATGGAAGCAGATGATGAGTTTCTAGGTAGTAAAGAAGATGATAAGCAATGACTACCAACAATAGCACCATTCAACCTAAGAAGAGAAAAATACATAACAAAGTTACAACAACTATATTCTCATCCCTTCTAGTAAAGGCAAGGTTAAATTGGGATCAAGATATGCAACAATTTGATTTCAGGTGGCATAATTAAAATCCGTGACCAAATAATAGATGAAATATCATAGGTTTTCAACCAGTGTCCACCAATAATGGAAGAACAGTATGTTCTGCTAAGGAAAAGAGGAAGGCAGAAAATGAACTGAGCAGATGTCAATATCAGTCTTCTTGTATTTTTTTTCTCTCTATTAATATCAGTCTCTCATAGTTTATTATTTGCAAACAATAAGGTACATGCAGATAAAATGGAGTATGGATGCAAATGGTAAGTGAAAAACTACATGGAACAATAAGGAATATGATTAATTGTGATGCTGTAATAAAGCAAAGTCGTTTTTGGATTGATTTCCCCCCTCCAACTTCTTCCAAAATGAAGCCGTGAGAACAGTTTTATACTTTTGAGATAGCATGGACATGATGAGTCTAATAACCTAACTGTTAAAGTACCTACATTGGCTACCAAGAGCTAATAGTCCTATTGTCTAGCAAGCTAAAATTACAAATCAAGAAACTAGTTTAGGTAGTCAAAACATAAACAAAGAAAATACTAGCCTGCACATCAGAATTAGCTTCAATCTAACTGTTATAATTCACCTAAAGGATAAAACTGAATGCGTATCAGTTTTCCAATTTCTAACTGGAGAAGAAACAACACAAACAATAAAATCATTTGGAACAACAGAAGCATTTCAGGTGTGGTAGTTATTACTAATGTTATAACTACTATAGTTACACATTTCTCAACAATATCTGTAACATAATTCTGTTTGCTCCTGTTTTATCAACAAAATCAGCTCTATCCCAACATATGTATCAAGATTCATAAGCGACATAGCATTATTGAATGTGTCATTTATATATGAACACCTTGGGGATGTCCAATAGCTAAACCATTTTCCATTATCAATCCAACAAACAAAAAAAAATTCCAATATGTATAATGAATCATAACAAAAACCTCAAGCTATAAGTGTTTGTCTGATCTGATCAAACAGCCACCGACTAAGAGAAAAAAATCACCCAACAAAGAACCTCAGAAATGAATAAATTCCTTTAAACACGATCAACCATCTTATTCTTGTTCAGCCATAAACTAAATGCTGAAACTACTATCTACAAATAGACTTTGATATATTTTTACTTACTTGGTCAGGAAAAAAAGTCAGTGGTCATTCAAATGATACGGGTGATGTCATATGCGGGTCATCCGATTGTTCAGCAGCAAATAATTCCTTCATTTTTCTTATTTCTTTCAGCTCATCTTCTATGGTAGACAAGCGATCATTCAACGATTTGTTTTTCTCATTCAAAGATTTGTATTTCTCTTGAATTGAATGTAGCTCAGACAGTAATTCAACCTTAGAAGAAGTGCCACCTCTCATGTCCTTTGCCTTTACTCCACCCCCAAAGCCAAATACATGGCTACAATTTTGAGGTCCACAACAGTTTTCTACAATCTCTATGCTAGGCATAAATGGCTCAACTTTTAGTATTTCTTCGATTTGAGCCTGAAAAATACAAAAAAATGTACATTACAACTTATTCTGTAATAATTTGAAGTAATTTACATATTAAATTTATCAAACGCACATGTTTTTCAATTGCTTCTAGTTCAACAAGCATGCTATCTTTCTTACGAGTCTCAAAGAAAACAGTTGCCAAATTTGATAGATTTCCATCTTTTCCGCCCTTCACATCAAAGAGAAGCATGTCAAATAGAACGTCTTGGATATTTTCTTTAGGAAATTAGTTTTTTGATATTACCTGCTGATAAATGATCTCTCTAATAGGCTTGATACCAATGTGATGAAACATCTTTAACTTAGCTCAATTTTTTGCATATCTATTGCTCCTCGCCTGTATTGTTATGTAAAACTGTCATATCTAAGAAAACTTATCATGCTTAAAAAAAGTTTCACATCTAAATATCATGTTAGTTGTGAAATGGATACTTCAAAAATATAGGCTATTAGATCACTATACCTGGAAACTTTCGGAACAAAAATGTTCCTTAACTAACCACTCCCATTCCTTTTTTTCTACTCCCTTTGGAATAATCTTAAGAGCCTGAACAATAGGCTTATTCTTCACATAAGTAGAGTGCAAGTAGCCTTTCCATTTGTTCCATAACTCATTCATCCATCCAAATATATGATCACGATGATCATTAAAGTCAACACTCTCAAATTTATCCTACAATAATTAATATGTGAGTTTAAATAAAAGAGGAGAGTGAACATTGTGCATCTACTACACAAAAAGTATGTAAAAAAATTGAGCAAGAAAAAGATATGCAACAGTGGTTAATTGTTACCTCAATAGCTGCCCACATGTGATCCAACCTCTGTTGCTTAATGTCTCTCCATGATGATACTCCCAGTGGACACATATTATTGTAACAGATTATTTTTCCCAAGTGCCTCGAAAACAGATTGCTATTTGTTCCAACTGTTCGATTGTTGTAAAATGTTACTTTCAGCTTATATCCAGCTTCAAGTGATGCAATTTCTTTACACTTGTTGCTCCCTCGAACTCTTTTACCTTTCTAGGATTAGATGCTCCTATAGTTTTATAATTTATTAAGAATAGTAGCAATAAAATTTAGTTGGACAGATTGATAGTGCATGAATTTGTAAATTGTCATACCTGCTTCAGTTGTTTGGGAGGCTTGCATAACTTGATCAGTAAAACAAGGGGTTGTGGTTTGCGTGTTTTGCTTCTCAAGGACCAGGGTATTCTAATCGATTGATGGCAATTCTTGAGTAGATTTCACATTATTTTCAGAAACTTCTAAAGATGAGCAGAAAGATCTAGGTGTTTGCTCCCGCTCCTTTCCTATTAAATCTCGAACCAAGAAGTCATAGTATAAAAAATTTAGCAATTATTTTCTATTATATATTGAATAAAAGATACAACATATTTTTAAAAACATACTTGTTTCTACTTCATTGGTGCATTGCTTTACTTGATTAGTAAATGAACGAAATAGAGTATGAACTTGACTAGGAGACATGGTGGAGTTTTTGTGTCCATCTCCTCGTCCCTTACCAATAGCACCTGAAAGATCACACATTACAAGTAGAGCTATGTTATAAGCAGCGGTTGTAGTAATTAAACAATGAATCCTGTATTATTTGTGACACACATAATTAAACAATGAATCACCTCTTCTTTGAATGTAATATCACCAAGAGCTTGTGGTTCAAAATGTTCAGCTGGACAAGTGAATTAAGAGTGGTAGGTAACTGGCAGGGAGAAGTCGTCTGGGCAATAAAATGAGCAAAGAAAAACTCAGGAAAAAGGGAGCATCTTCAGTTGTATCTTTGCGATGGTAGCTGCGTTAATATGGAATGAAAGAAACATGAAGAGATTCCTAGGTCACCACTACAAGGAGTCTTGAGTAGTAAGAGAGATCGATGTACACATACACACAAGAGGGAGGAATCTGAAGGCTTGACAGGCAGCCTCTGACACTGATTCTAGGAAACTAGAGTACATTAACACACTTCATGAATCTCTTCCACAAGAGGAGAAGGTGATACTACTGGGGCATAGTCTTTGTGGTATGAATCTAGGACTTGTTATGGAAAATACCCACAAAAGATATATGTTGTTGTTTTCTTGGCTGCCTACATGCCTGATTCTATTCACATCTCCACCTATATTTTGAGAAATGACAACAATAATTGAAGTAACAGAAATAGCATCATTTAAGTTTTTATATACGGGAAAGTTACCATTCGATGTGATGTGCTGAGTACTTGTTTCAACTTCTTTGATGTATTGCTTAACTAGATCACTAGATTGAAAAAGTAAACTCTTTGCTGGAATTTTTCCTTTCGATGTCAACGACTTAAGTCCTCATCCTCGTCCTCTTCCAATTGCCCCAAGCGCGACAAATGAGTATCTGATAGTACCTTCATAATTGATCCATCCTCATTTTCAGTTTTCATATTAAACCTGCAAAAAGAGGCAAAAGTAGAAAAATTATAAGGAAACTTTATATCTACTAAACTCAAGAATAGAATAAAATCACTAGTTAACTGAAGGATAAAATCAAAGTAATCAAGAATAGAAGTTTTTACAAGTAAGTTATTATCAAGAATCGAAAGGACTTTCTACATCACCTCATCAGTTCTTTTTCGTTTCTTTTGTGTAGGACTTTCTACATCAACTACAACATGATCATCATCCATTTGTTTCCCCATCTCATAGGATTCACGAGGTTGAGTCTTCCTCACTACATGCCAACCTTTATTTGATTTATCAGTAGCATAAAACACTTGAGATGCTTGACTCGCTAATATAAAAGGCTCATTTGTTTTCAAAAGTCTAGTCAGGTTCACACTCACGAAGTCACACTCATCTCTTTTAAATCCTTTTATTTTGTCATACACATCAAACCATTTACATCAAAACAAAATCAGTCTTCTATGAGAGATAAATTGCAATTCAATCACATCTGTTAGAATTCCATAGTAATCAACATTCTCACTATCTTTATCATTCTCTCCAACTACAACAACACCAAAATTTTGAGTCTTTAACATTTGATCATGATCTTCTACATGAAATCTATATCCATTAACAATGTAGCGATTAGAATGTGTTGAATATTTTGTAGGACCACGTGAAAGTGAGAGAAGATCTTTCATGAGCCGACTGTTATCTGTTTTATGCAATTGTGCAACCTAGAAACAAGATAACACTCAATACATCAAAATGCTTAGTAAAATGTTAAAATCTCGAATCTTTTAGTTATGTATTTCTCACCCTATCTTTAGACCATTCAATAGATTCTCGGTCCCATTCTGCATCTGACAGGTGTTGAGTAGTATCTATATGATTTTGTGCAAACTCTCTACAAAATTGAGGTTAACCATAAATTTAATGTGGAAACGATATCACCTTAAAGGAAATTAGAAAAATAAGATGATATAAAAGAACACTCCATACTCAAGATATGGTAGGACTTCATCACAATTCTTCAGAATGTATATATGTGCTTGTTCCAATAAGACTAGCAATCTCAGCTTCACTAGCTAAATGAATGGGCAAGTGCACCATGACATCAAAAACTAAAGGAGGGAAGACCTTTCCTAACTTGCAAAGTATAAAGGGAATCTGTTATTCAATATGTTTCAAGTCATCAATCCTCAACTCCTTTAATCCAAGAACACAAAAAAAGTAGATAACTCAATAAGAGGCTCAGACACTTCTTTGGACAACATAACACAAAGAGCAAGAGGGAGTATATGATGCAGAAGAACATGACAATCATGACTTTTTAATCCAGATATCTTGTGATCTTTCAAGTTTACACATTGAGAAATATTAGATGAAAATCCATCAGGGACCTTTAAATTCTTCAAGAAAAGACATAACTTGTGCTTATCTTCAGGCGACTGTGTGTAGCATGCAGTTGGAACTTCAACTTTCTCCCCTCTTTGAATAGGATGCAATTCTGGCCTAATGTTCATTTCCTTCAAGTCTAACCGAGTGTTAATTGTGTCCTTTGTCTTTCCTTTGACATTCATGATTGTCCCCATAATATTATCATATATATTTTTCTCAATATGCATGACATCCAAATTATGTCGTAACAAGAGAGATTTCCAATATGGAAGTTCAAACAAGATGCTTTTCTTGTTCCATTTATCCTTTCGTTTTTCATGTGATATCTTTCTCTTTTTCTTAGGATCCTTTGCTAATGGCTGTCCTTCAAGATCTCTCACTTGATTAAGTATATCAATTCCAGAGCATGTTTTCGGTGGGAGTCTTTTCTCAATTGTATCATCAAATGACTTCTTGTCATTCCTCCATCTGTGATCCTTGGGAAGGTAACGTCGATGACCCATAAAACATTGTTTCTTGCAATTAGTCAATCGCATTGATGAAGAATCTTTATTACAAGATAGACATGCCAATTTTCCTTTTGTACTCCATAACAAAGAAGCATGCAACTTAAAAAAAATTTTAGTTGATGCATCAAAGGTTTCAATACCAACTTCCCACAACTCTTTCAATTCCTCTATTAGAAGTTGAAGATATGTATCAATCGCATATCCAGGACCATTTGGACCAGGAATAAGCATTGACAAGATAAAATTTTCTTGTTTCATACACAACCAAGGTGGTAAATTATAAGGAATAAGAACAACAGGCCAAATGCTATGTGATGTTTTTGAATTGCGAAATGGCTGAAATCCATCACTAACAAGCCCAAGTCAAACATTACAAGGCTCGATTGCAAATGAAGGATGAAGTTTATCGAATGACTTCCATGCTATTGAATCAGCTGGGTGCCTCAATATTCCATCATTAGTTCTCTCATCCTTATGCCATGTCATTAGAGAAGATGTCTTTGTAGACATAAACAACCTTTGAAGCCTAGACTTTAATGGGAAATAGCGCAAACTGTTTGAGGCTATCTTTTTACCCTTTTTATTCTTTGTTTCTCCGATGTGTCTATTCATTTTCCATCGGGAAGCACCACAAATTTTACAAAAATCAAGTAAGCTATCCTCCTTTCAATATAACATGCAATCATTAGTACAAGCATCAATCTTGTTGTAAGAAAGCCCAAGGTCTCGAATAATTTTCTTTGCCTCATAATATGAATTTGGTAAATTGGCTCCATCAAGTAATAACTCCTCTTTTAACATTTTTAATAGCATGCTAAATGACTCATTACTCCAATGACCCATACTTTTTATGTTAAAGCAATTTAATCAAAGATGAAAGCTTTGAAGCCTTTGAGTTTTGGTATAGTGGTTGCTCCAAATCTTTCAATAGGCAGTAAAATCTTTTAGGTTCATCATTTGGCTCCTCCTCAACTACATCACCGTAACCAGTTTGGGTAGCTCCTCCATCAACATTAGGATATAAATCTTTCAACAATTCTTGTATTTCATCTTCACTCTCATAATCTTCGACTTCATCATCATTTTCATCTTCATAGTTTGACACCAACTCACCTAAATGTTCTCCATGGTGATACCAAAAAGTATAATTTTGAATTATTCCATATACTTTCAAATGTGTATCAATTGTCTCACGAGTTCCTAATGTTGTATTACAACATTTGTAACTTGGACATCGTATTTTATCTTCTTTCCCTAATCCCCAAAAAGCATAATCTAAAAACTAATTCACCCCATCTAAATAGGCTTGATCGACCCAATTTCCAGGAGAAAGGTTCATCCATTGATTACTAGGTGCCATAACCTTAGAAAATAAATAAAAAGAATTAAGAATTGATCAGATAATCCTAGAGTATAAGAATTGTTCAAACAAGTAGTGTAACTCGAACAAATCAAATAAACAGAATAGGAAAAAAACATCTCTTGAAGGAGGAGGCTGTCTTGATCAGTTTCGAACAAACAAAAATAGTGATTCAGTTTCGCGAGTGTGGAAGAATATATGGTTCAACTATTAGAGCGTATCTTCTTGAAAAATCTCAAGTTTACAAAGTCTTGAAATCTAAATGACAATATCATTGTTTCTTCCTACTATGTACAACATATACAAGAGGTAATTTGCATCAGTTCTATTACTTCTTTTATCTTTCATGAGCATGAGTAAGTTTCATCGTGAAAATATGATCGATTCTTTCGGCACACACTATAAACTATGATATAAGAAGAAAACAATCAACATATTAAATTTAAGGAAGAAAAAAATAACTCGTGAAAGAGGAGGAACAACATAGATACCAGTAGACAAAATCAAAGAACTAGTTAGAAAAAAACAGATGAATGTTTAAGCATCTATTAGAATGTATCTTCTTGAAAGATATCAAAACTATCACTTTTTGAACCTTCATTATGCAACACCACATGAGGTCATTTGTATCAGTTCTATTTCGTTTGACATATTTTATCAGTTTCAAAACCAAACGAATATATAACTTTTTCACTTTTGAAGCTGTAACATACTGCATTCACTTTTCTCTCATGCTCTTTTAGTCTTGAAAGTTGTACAATAGTTCACTTATAATTCATAATGGATTTCTCAACTTGAATGCAACTCTCTTTATATTATCTCTGAATATTGTTTTACCTAATTGAGTTATTAGTGCCTCTTTCCAAGTGAAGGAACTGATGCAAATGACCAGCAACTATTACAAAAAGAGCTGATGCAAATGACCACCAACTATAAAACTGAATTTTCCTAAAAAACAATCAGCAGCTATAACTCAAGAAGATATTACAAAACAAAAGAGAACTGATGCAAATGACCAGCAACTATAAAACTTAATCTTTCTAAAAAATCGATCAACAACTATAACTCAAGCAGCTATTACAGAAAAGAACTGATGCAAAATACCAGAAACTATAAAACTGAATGTTTCTAAAAAAAACATCAGCAACTATAAAACTGAATGTTTCTAAAAAAAACATCAGCAACTATAACTCAAACAAAAAGATCTATAACTCGAACAACATAAACAACAAATCGACTTTATAGAAAGAAACAAAAAAACTCACAGAAGTGGATGCATACCTGAGACTCGATTGAATAGAAGATATAAAATGAGTTGAGATCGCTGCAACGCCTCTTCTTTCTATGTTCTGAGAAAACACAGCTGAAACACTAAGACCTGGGCTTTCGTTTGCTGCTATAGACAAACCTGTTCTTTCTCTGTTTTGAAAAAAAAATAGATTTTCAGTTGAGAGTATACACTGAGATGTGTAAGTGAAGATTGCTTTTAGGAAAAATCTTGCTAGAGTTGTTTGATTCTCACGATGAATTTTGAGAAATAAAGTGTCTTCTATTTTTTGTTTTCCTTTTAGAATTTTTAACAAAGAAGAAGAGACAAATGCTAATGAATACATAGTCCTTAAGAATTCACAAGGAAACAGTTCTCAGACTTCGGTGGCTTATAAGGATTCAGCTGATAAGCCATTCAAGCGTAGGAAGCTTTTATCTCCAACATTTGATAAGAACAACTGTAGAAGTGATTTAAATCACCAACTTCCTTATCAGACACTTGGCACGGGCAATGATAAATCTTGAGAAAAACTATATATGCTCAGTACCTATACTATGAAAGTATTCTAAGTCCTCAACTATATTCGCTATTCTAAGAAAACACATCTTGAGACTGGTTGCAGACACTATATATGATTCAACAGATAACACCAGACTCTACCAATTAATAGATCGAAGAATACATCCAAGTTCAAAATTTGAAGGCGTTGATAAACTATTTACATTGGCATTCGGATGTGTTAATGAACCTAGGGCCAAGAGGCCTTCCATGGATGAGGCTGCGAAAGAAATTGGGAGTATCCTTGAACTGGTTAGCATGAGCAAGTATACTGAAGAAAAGACTTCAACTAGGTATGAAGACACAACTCAAGTCAGTCTTGACGATTTCTATGATGACAAAGCTTTTGATTATAGTTGTAAATTTCCTTCTTGTGGAATGAACACTACTTAGTGAAGTTACTAAAGAGTATATTTGTGATTAACATTTGTTTGTTATATTGAATATAAGTGATCTTTGATACTTATGACTCTTCTGTTCTAATACTAGCTATATATAAAGTCAGAATTACATATGACTTTTTAAGATTAAGTGATCTTTGTATCCATATTTGATGGAAAGAAAGTTAGATCATACTGTACAGGACCACATATGAATTCTATAGCTTAAAACCTGGAACTGTAAAACAACTCCAAATTTCACTTGTGACACTTACCTTGTCAGCTATCTACAATTGCAAACCTTTAAGAGCTTTTGGTCTTGCACTGTGGAGATTGTTTTCAATCATTGCATAATTAGTTTTGATATTAGGCAAACATCCTTTGTTCGAAATTTTGTTCCTTGTGTTGTCGTATATATAAAATAAACACTTTTGTTACTACAAGTTGATAAAGACTTAAATATAAAAATCTTTGTGTTTTATAATCATCAACTAATCAAACGACAATCAAATATCCATTGATACAAGGAACTTTGATGTCCATTAAAGAAGGGAAATCAGGAAGCAGACAATAACATGAGCAGGGTGTCCTCTTAGTTATTTTTTAGAAAAAAAAGCTTTACTTTATGGGTTATGTGATTTTTCGAACACACAATATGATACAAACTTGAATACACTTCAACAAATCAAACCATCAATTAGAATCTAAACTCAATAAAACAAAAAAATTGGGCAAAGTTGAATGACCTAACAGAGAACCCGAAAACAAGAAAAGAAAACTTACCAGAATTTCGTAGTAGAGAGAAGCAAATAGAGACGTTGATGATCAATAGAGAGGCTTTGAGGAAGAGCTGGATGACCCTAGGCAGAACCTACACTTGATCGAGATGAAAAAGAGATAGTGTGTGTCCTTGAGAATACGTAAAGGCAAAGTTAAAACCATTGGGTACCATATTGACAGAAAACATAGCATTTTTTTTTAGATATTTAGGACATAAGGTTATTTATTTTGGCGCCTCCTTTTTCATGAAAAAAAGTGTATTTTAGTAAAAATTTTAGGGTTGTTTTGGCGGTGTGCTCTCTCGCTAACGCTCTCAATTATACAATTGGGACTAGTTATTAATATTTTTAAGGACCAACTTTCGCACCTTCTCAAAAAGATATAGCTTTTAGGACCAAAATATAATCTCATCCCAATATGTATACTTTAGTGACGGGATTATTAACTCGTCCCTAAATGTTGGTCATAAATTAACCTTTTTCTTGTAGTGGCACTTGGAGACCCAAATGGGTCAAATTTCTTTCCATTTAAACCCAAGACAGCAAGGGGGGTTGCCTAGTGATACTATGGCAAACCGCAAGAATGAAGCTTGAGTGGGTACTTACGTCATGCCACGACGTTAACTAAATTGCTGCTTGGGAGGCAACCCAAGTTTTAATTGCTTTATTTTTGTTTTTGGAATAATGTGTGTTGATTGTGCAGGTGAAAAAGTGGAATGTGTTTGAAATATGCAGGTTGGCGAGCCAAGAGTCCAGTCGGCGACTCACTGAAGTGGTCGGCGAGCCAAACCTAGACTGTCGTTGTACTCAAGAAATTGCAAGCATTGAGTCTGTAAAACTCGACGGGCCCATGGATGAGTCAGAAACTCACCGAATAGGTCGGCGAGCCCGACTTTGACCGTCATTTGGACCCCCAAATTAACTGGAGGTCCTGTAAAACTCAGCGAGGTAAGTAACAACTCGGCGTGTCACCGAATAGTTCAGCGAGGTAGACTAATATCGCTGAAGGGCCGCGAACTGAACGGTTTTAAAAATGCCTAAGGTTTAAACTTTCAAACTCTTTCATATTCCCTCATTTTTTACCTCATACAATCACACCCACATTCTATATTTTCTTTATCTTGCATTTTTATCGCTCTTTTCTCTTTGTTCTCGTGTTTGGAGTTGGATTTCGTTGCCGCCTAGCGTTACAAATTCATATTTCAGCATAAAGGTTAGTTTTCTGAACCCCAAACTCTTGAGTAGCAGTTAAATTTAAATGCCTTTATATAAATTGTGTTAACGAGTGCTGGGCCTCTCTGAAACAATGTTTGATGTGCTAATTTTCCTATTTTAGTTTTGATATCGTGCCTTCATTGCTTAAGATGTTGATTCTCTAAATTTCGTGCTTTAAATTTGATCGTAAATTTGTCGGTTGCGTTAAATAGTTGTTGGGTCTTTTTGGGTGAAGTCTAGTAACCCCAATTGTGCTAAATGACGTGGTTTGCCCAATGATGGAGCGTATGATGTCATTCTTAAGGGCTAAAATCGTCAAATGGCCAATTTTGGCCAAACCGAGAGAAGTGTGAATACCCCAGTGGAATGGGTCATATGGGTCTCTGCTTAATTCATTGAGTATGTTGTTTAAATTTGTATTCGGGGGCTACGGGATTGATTTTGGAAAATGGGTTGAAATTTGGCACGTTGAGCAATTCGGCGAGCTGGGTCGAGCTTGCCGAACCACTCAACGGTTTGCCAATTTTCCCCTTATCGCCCTTAATTTCATTCTTAGATTGAGTTTGGCTCTGTAACTTTCGGCGAGAATCCTGAGCTCACCGAGTTTAATTGGCGACTCGCTGATAGTCTTTCTTTATCACGTTTTCTGCGCCGCTAACCACTAAAACATACTGTAACTTTCAGTGGGCTAGTATGAGTTCACCGAAAAGTTCTGCATATCACCGACCTATCATTTTTCTAGGAAATTTTTAGGCCAATCCTTTTGGCGAGCTCGATGTGGCTCGCCAAAGTGATTCGGCAACTCTCCAAATAGTTCGGCGAGTTTTTCTGCATCCCACTTTCTGCAACTTTTCTTGGATTAATTCTAACTCTCTTTGGTGTTTTTTGCATATATGGCTAGACCAAAAGTAGCAGGTTGAGACATGCCGCCCCGCAAGAGGGGAAAGGGAATCATGATCAACGAGGATGTAGTTGTATCAAAAGCAAAGGCGACAAAGCTTCCTACCATAAGTGGGAAGGGTAAAGGCAAAGGAAAGTCACTTGCTCCTGAGTCACTAGAGGTCAGCTTCAACAAAGAGGGAGTGTATGAAACTCACCTCACTACTTGTAAGAGTAAGGGTGAGAATCAGGATCCTCAGGCTGCCATTTTAGAGCCTGAGGATGATCAACTACTGTAAGCCCGAAGAGCTGAAATGTGCTCCAAAAGGCTGAATGATCTGTCTAGGCTGAGGCACTCCAGGGCACTACACCTTCTCATGTTCCAGATCAAGTTGTGATCCCAGCACCACCTGGACAGGGTTCTCCTTCTCGATCTATGAATAGACTAAAAGCCGAGGGATTAAGGACCATCATTGAGGAGAATAGGCTATCTACTGATGGAGTGATAGATAGGTACCCAAAGATTTGGAGCTATTTGAAGTCCCACAAGTTCCAGATATTCACTAAGCCCCATGACCCTTACATTCCTAATTGGGTCTAGAAGTTTTACACTGCCTATAGAGTTCTAGTTCCTCAAGGGAAGAGAAAGGCTGCCACATTCAAGCTGGTAGATTATATTGTCGTCAGGGGCAATAAGGTAAAATGTGAGAGTGCTGACATAAACACAGTTTTGGAGTGCACCAACAACATTTCAAATGACTATCAATACATGATCAAGACAAAATCATTGGAGACTATGAAAAAGTGGTTGGCTCCTATGTTATCTTATGGAACACCTAGGTGGATCGAGGCTTGAGCGCCTATTGAAAAGAAAGACCTCAATGTAGCAGTGATGTACTGGTTTGGATTTATTAGAAGCACTCACATGCCGTCACAGAATGAGTCTATCCTTCGCCACACGAACTCAGCCAGTCTTGGTTGCATCATTGATGGGACGAGTCTAATCTTGGGTATGATCATTGGCCAAGAAATGTCCATGAGGGCTAGGCAGCATCAGACTTCGCTTCTATTCCTGGTGTTGATCATCAAATTGTGCAGACAAGCCCGAGTTCCCCGTAATAAAAAGAAGGATGTGGAAGTGACTCCTACCTCCTTTACCAATATCCAGCGTGTTGAGTGCTTCCACTGCTCCCTTGCCTCCTAGGTCTTCTGCTATCGCTACTGCCTCCCGACCTCTACTCACCAAGGCTGTGATATTATGAATGGGGCAGCTAGCCCATTCTGGTCATAGGCGTGCCTCCAGGATAGAGGCTTTAGTCCCTGGGATGATTGAGAGATCCCTCACTGCTACTGTGGCACCTCTTAGCGTGCCTATTGATGCCCTCGCGATAGGGATAGAGGTTTGTCAGAGGGGCCAGGGCGCCACTGATGAGGTGACGGCCCTAAATGCCACAATTGCTAAGTTGAGGAAGGACGTGGATAAGCTGAAGTCCATAGATATGTCTATGATTTTTGGGACTGTGGAGATCCCTGATATGCCAGCTGACTCTGATGTGCCTCTGGCTACCACCAGAGATGAGGTTCGAGCTGATGAGGTGGCTACTGCAGAGTCCGAGGCTGAGACTTGTGAGGAGCATCTCGGTTTCCATGAGGAGACTACATATGAGGGCCTTATAGGGGTTGAGGAGGTCATGGTGAAGTCAGCCGTGCAAATTTCATTAGCAGATACATCCATGGCAGGCTCTAGTGGAGCCAGTGTTGCTTCTACCCCGGGCACGGATGCCCAAGATGCTAGTGTTACCCTGGGTATTGATGCCCCGATAGATGGAGTGACTGTGTAGATAGGATCTTTCTTTACATCCCTCTCTGTCATTTTTATTTGACTTTTGATTATGTTTGTTGCATTTGAGGACAACTATATTTTTTTTGTGGTGGGGTAACGTATTTCTATACCTACCTCTTGTGACTATATTTTAAACATATATTGGGTTTCGTGTTTAAATTTTGTTTTTGATCTTATCTTGTGGATGTTTGAGCATATGGCTCGTTGTTATGAATGAAAATGGTTTTTGACCCATTTGAAAATTTTGCCACCTCTTGTTCTGTTTGAATGTGGTTGTTCTTGTGTAAATTTAAGTATCGGTTATGATCAATACCAATGACTTGAATAGTGCGCTTAATCGAACAAAAATGAATGTGCAGCTAAGATGAGGCCAAATGAAGTTGCATAGACAATGTGTGAACTTTTTGCATCTCGTTGTGACTAGATGGTTATCAAATGAGTCTCTTGTGATGAATATTGCACACTAGCGAAAGTGTAGAGTTTCGTTTGATATTGGTGTCAATGCGTTGTGTGATGAGCTTATCGTGAACCTTGTGTGATGACACTTAGAATATTCCCCGTTGGTCCGGTTGACTATGTGATGCAAGAACTTGAAATGATCTTAGGCAACAATTTTGAAGAGTGAAACAGTTTGACAATATACCTCTTTTGTGGCCAACCTTGTGAGTTATGTGAACCTTGCTTGAACCTATTTGAGCCTTATCCTTTTTCGTGGAAGAAACTCGAACAAATGTAACCCCTCTTTATCCATTCACCCATAACTCTCATGAAGTGTGATTTTTTTGAACATCCAACTTAAGACAAAAGCCTAAGTTGGAGTTGTGCTGAAAAGAGAAGGTAAATCAAGAAGTGTGAAGAAGTACCCCTTTGATCCATGGTCTTGAAAAATATGGAACCCCTCTATATAAAAAAAAAAGGGAAATAAAAGAAGAAAGAAAAAGAAAAAGAATGAAAAAGTTGTGAAACAATGTTTTGAAAGTTGCAAAAGAAATGGGGTGTCCGGAAAGTTGAATAATGGGGTGAATTTTGAGCATGAGTGAAAATGCTAGAGAAAAGGATGAAAAGTGATGTTTAGACCACATTTCATGACGGTAGCAGCCACCGAGCCTAAATGATCATACCTTTACACTAAACCTCATTACAAACCTTGGAAAGACCTTTTTATGTGTGAATCTGGAACTATGAATTGTTGAAGAATAGTGTGTGAATATGGAATCATCTTTGTTGTGAGGGCATTCGAGTACCTTTGTTGAGCTTGAACTTTCATTTAAATCAAGTATTGTGAACTTGAGCATCTTTGATAATGGTGTGTCACAATTTGAATCTTTGAGTGAACAATTGATCCTTGCATGAGTAAGTTAAGTCTTGTTGTGTGTATTCATGATTGAGTCTTATGTAGCATTGTTTGAAACATCCCTTTTGAACTACTAAACTTGAGTTTTACTTGAGGACGAGCAAAAGTTTAAGTTGAGAGTGTTGATGAGTCCAAGATTTGGACTCATTTAGGGCTTTGTTTACATAGATTTCGTTAATTGGTTAATTGGTGCCAATAACTGATGTTAAGTCCTTGATTTTTAGGTATATGGATTGAGGAACAAAGCAAGGACACTGATAGCCAAAAAGGAACGAAACAAGCTGAAGAAATGAAGAAGAGCGAGACTGAGGATCGCCAAGAGCACTCGGCATCGCGAGTGGCTTATCAAACTGCCTAAAGATCAAGTGTGCCAAACACTGAAGGAAAGAACTAAGTTTGCGATGACAAGGAGCAGTCAGCGAATCAACGAGTGATTCCGCGAACCCAAGATAGATCACCCAAAGTTACAGACCTTGATGATGCTGAGTACCAAAGCAAAAGGGCTATGGAAGAGACCAAAGGGCGGCTCTCCGAGTGGTTCG
>JAJOOF010013750.1:0-17062 GCA_029582545.1 Solanum lignicaule
GGTCCAATATTTATCAATATATATATATATATATATATATATATATATATAGAGAGAGAGAGAGAGAGAGAGAACAAAGTCATACTAGTATTATCAGTTTCCAATAACCCTGTCTCAAGTTAATTATATATATTTATCTGTCAACTTAATAATAAAATCATTTTAACTTGGAATATATACTGTGATGATTCTTTTGGAAAGATTAATAATATATATTGCTTTAATTAATGTTTAGTAAGAATTCTTGTGAAATAGTTACGTATGCAAAAATTGTACGATAATACAAGTCCAAGTGTACGTTTGTGTTTAGGCCTGCTAAGTGCTAAAGTTGATTGTTTTTATTATTATTTTCTATTTATTGTTGATACTCATATTGAATTCTAATTAATTTAAGTTTGTGTCGAGTAGAGCCTATTTGAAAGAAGTGCTCCCTACTAAAATAAAATTTTACATATCAAAGGCTCAAAATCGAAATCTTATTAATTAAGAAAGGTTGAGCTTCATTCGATCCCCTACACCATATGCCTTCTAAGTTGATAAGGTCTCTAATTTCTACATTTCAGACGGAGAACCCAATTTGAATATATTAAACGTGACATGCACGTGGATATTGGATGTAAAGCAATGAGCATAAGATAATTCCTCGGCTTTTTTACTTCCAAATTGGGAGTATAAAAAAAAAGTTGGACTAGATGTTACAAAGACCAAGGAAATGATTGACAAAAAAAATCATATTCCCTCCGTTTCATTTTATGTGGTGATATTTAATTTGTCACGGTATTTAAGAAAAAAAAAATTTGAAGCTTGTAGTTCAAAACAATCTTTACAATAATTGTAAATCATCTTATTAAGGGTAAATAACAAATTTTAAAGTGAAATTATTTTTAATTATAATAAGATGACATTCATTTTAGGACGGACTAAAAAGGAAATGATGTCACATAAAATGATACAAAGGGAGTAGTAATTTTCTTCTCCTCATTATAACTTAATTTTTCTTCAATCATTAGTTAGGAATCGTGTGCGTTTTATAGTTATTTCTTAAGTTGCTCGGACTTTTCAAATATGTTGCCCCATCCGTGTTGGATCCTCCAAAATTGCACTACTTATAAAAGATACACCACGCACCTGATAATATATTTGAAAAATCCGAGCAATATAAGTTATTTCTTCGAGACACTCACTTATTCTCTTCACCACCCTTTGGAACGTACGTAGTATCAATTTAACTTTGTGCGGCCTTAATTGGTTTCAAGGGACTTTTTGAAAGGGATTTGACATCCTCATTTATTAAATATACGATTATATCGGTTTAATTTTTATTAGTTAAATTTGACTAGTTATAGAAGATTATACTTCGATTTTTCGAGTTATTATATGAGGCATTTTATGAAGATTTACCTGTTATAATTGTACGAGAATTTAACCTGTAATCGTTAGTGCTCAAAACATGGATTGTGTTATATTTTTTAATTTTATCATGTTCTCCGTTGATCAAAAAACATTTTCTCTAAGAAACTAAGAAAAATGACTTTTCTAATGAAAATATGGAAAACAAGTTACATAAATAATATTCCACGTTGATATAGTATCCTTCTTATTTTTCAACGCACCTCATTTTTACTCTCACACTCCATAGCCTCCATCCCTACGACCCTGCAACCCCCCCCCACCCCCCACCACCACCACACACACACCCTATATACCCTCCCCCTTCACCTTGCCTAAAGTATTAATTTGTCTAAATTATTTATCAATATTTTTAGAATAATATTTTTAATTTACGTATCAAATACATACACAAAAAAAATCACTGATTTTTCTAAAAAAATATTTTCTATGGTATCGAACACATCGTAATCAATGAATTATTCTCCTTAAATCGCCGCAGAGGCGAACAACATGCATATGTGTGGATGCATGTGCATCCGTTAACTTCAAAAAATCATGTGTATATATGTATATCTATCTTGAGAAACTAGAAAAATCTAGGATATAATTAACAGTACTTCACCCATGAGGAGTAGGGCTGCGTATTGGTCGGTTCGGTTCGGTTCGATTTTGAAATTTATCGATTTTACTTATCAATTATCAGTTTGTAATCATGCTAAACTGTTATGAAACCGTTGAGATATCGATTTATCGATTATTGGTTTATCGGTTGGTGATCGTTATCAGTTCGGTTATCGGGTTAACCGTCAACAGTTCACACAATTTTCATTGAGAATTACTAATGGATTAATCACTAATTAACAGTACGCAGTAGCTAGTAGTCACTGATGAACTTTTTCCTGTTAGTCCATTACTACATACAACACTTAATAAAACTCCATATTAACCTGGACAAAGATGTCAATATTGCCCAAACTGACAAACTCAAAAGATTCCTCATAACAACCAAGCCAATTTCGATATGAACTATAAAGAGAAACCATTACAGCACTACTACTGAAAACTATTAATGATCATGAGACCAGTACTAATAAAAAAAAATCATTGTAGATTGTAGTTTTGCAATAATGCAGGCATATCTCACTGACTCTTACTCACTTAATGAGAAGTTAAAAAGAAAGACTTAAAGTAAGGGAACCAACCATATGAACCTCAATTTAAACATTTAGAGAATTCTATTCAATATAACTCGCCAGCGTGGGAGTAGTGACAGTGAATCAATGATGTCGCAGCTTTGAAATATTATTGTGAAATTTGAGTCTCAACTATAAAGTCATTGCAAAAGAGTCTAAAGATTGAAGTGTAAACCCAAAAGGCTAAAAGTGTATTCTAAGGCCTTAAGTGATATAAATATAATTAATTAAACTTCTTATCAAATTATCAGGACACCTGATTAGAAATATGGCCAAACCGAGACCCGAACCATTAATCCATTAACCCGAATCATTGACCCAATAACTAAATTATCGGTTTCAATTCGATTTTGAACCGCCCTAATGAGGAGTATAGTAGTGTCCTTGTGCCACTTGTACAATCTAGAGGAATCACCAGTGAGACCATGGTTTGAATTCAGCTATAGAGCCGTATTTTTTGTTTTAATTTAAATTTATTAATACATTCAAAGTCTTTAAATCGTAAATTCACCTCTCGTCTATTTGATATCATTTGGTTAAACAGTATAATGAATAGATCCTGCGTGATCTACTTGGTCACATGGGATTGTAACGTAACCTGCCGTGGGGGTCTTTATCAAGACACTTAATGGAGTGGCCTTGGCACGTGGCTTAGATAAAAAGGATTTGTTGATGTGATTACATTATTTCTCATTACAAATTTTTAAGGTTGAGGAATATAGATGTGCTATATATATCTATATGGTGGGTTCCCACTTTTGTAGTCACCCTCTACCTTGCCAAATTTCCACTAATTAACCCAATGCATTAAAGATATTTTTTTTTAATTTATATGTAGTTTGATTCATTATAGACTTTAAAAAAGAAAGATTTTTAAAATTTATGATATAAAATAAGTTATTAATGTGTGTGACTATAAATTATTGATCTCATTAAAGATAAATGAAATATGTTATTCTTTTTTAACTGATTAAAAGGAAAAATATATCATATAAATTGAGACAGAAGAAAGTTTTAGTTGACGAGAATTCATAAAAGAGAAAAGGATATTCCTATTTATGGGTGGCCATAACAAAGAACGGCTCTATTAATTTATTCGTTAGTCAAAAGTTTATAGGATATATATATTGTTCAAGATATATAAATTCTTAGTCTAACATCAAATAATTCATTGAACATGTATTATATTTCAACCCAATAAAAAAAAGGATGAAATTGTTAGCTCATCATTTTGGAATGGTGTTGTGAAGGCGTGAAGAATATAATTAGTTGAGCCAACAAAATGAAAGAAGAGATAGGGATGAATTAATAATATTTTTCTGTAGTTAGGAAATACCAATTTTGTAATCTAAACAAGGAAAAAGAATTGAAATTTTGCAAAATTGAACAATTAAATTAGTATATATTAAACTACAAATGTAAATAGATTGTAATTTCTTATAAATAATAATTATCAAAACTTAACATGTATATCCTGATTTTGTTTATTATCATATGTCACCATAATTTTTTAAAATGATTCATATTATAGAAATTTAGAGTTGGGCACTCCTTTGTATTTCCAAGAGTAAACTCATCTTTCACGTCTCACATCATATTTCTTGTGGTCTAACACTCTAACACATGCATGCATGTTCACCCTATTATAATTCCACGTCTAATATAATTTTTCTAGACTTTAGTTTTTTTTCATATAAACTTTGTTTTTAAAAAAAATACACAATATAATAGTAATTCATACAATTTCCAATTTTATTCTTGTTTTTTAAGTTGTGCTTGATCATATATACAGAGAGGCGGAGTCAGGATTAGGAATTTTGGGGTTCACAAGTTAATATACATTTATATTTATTTAACTTTCTAATACAAATATAGGATCTACGGAAAAGCTATTGGAATCGTCCGAATTCTCATGAACCCGTCTTATATTGTCCATGCTACAGATGTTTAGTCCTAGTCCCATATCGATGGGCATTATAAGGGAATTTGGTTTCATTAATATAGTCTTGGGCAATCCTCCCCTTATAACCTAGTTTTTAGGGTTCAGTTAGTGTCAGACCCAGCCTAGCTATAATTCATAGTTTCCGTTGTTGAGCCATCTCATCTTATAATTATCCACGTTGCAGCTATTCAATCTCGATTCCATATCGGGGGGCATTATAAGGGAGTTTGGTCGTCTTAATATGGTCTTGAGTAACCATCTCACCGTGATCTAATTTTTGAAATTGAGTTACATCCAAAATTTAAATCCATTTCTTTTGTCATAACAATTCAAAAACTAAGTTTTGAAGCGTCACTATCTTAGTGCCCTTGAGAGCATGCCAGGAGTCACAGAATAACATTCACAAGACGGGGTTACATATATACACATAGATTTGATGATTTTCTAGTATTCCTTTAAAAAATTGACGCCTTTGACTACTGTCTTATTCTGTGTTATTGGACCACCAAAAATATTACATAATTTCTATATTCACAAAATACATAAAAATGCCCTTAATTAGATTTGTAAAATATAAAGAGAACGCTTCTCATATCCTATACATATTTATATCATGAAAGGATTTAAGATTTGTAAAATATAGTACAAAGTTAACTACATACCATTGTCATTTTACTTTTCATGTTATCATGTCAGACTTGATACGAATAGTCCATTAGATAAATTTTACATGATGACATAAAAAGAAGTATACCTTAATATTAAAATTATCAATGAAAAGTCCTTGGCAAAAATGGTGAGAGCAACAAGCACAATAAATGGTGGAGAGTTTTGGAGACAAGAAATTGGGCATCCCATTTTGTTTTTTGTGGGACAAAAGACAACAACTTATTACTACTATTATTATTATTATTATTAGGCATTATATTATTGTTCTCTTTATTCCTTTTTCTGATTTATTTCTTTCTACTTTTCTTTCTTTAGGATATTTGATCTCTAGCTCTACAAACACACATTTTCCTCTTACTTATCAAGAAGGAGAAAAAAAAAATCTTATTTTGGCTTTTATCTCATTGAGAACAAATCCAAGTATATATATATGTGTGTCCATAACAAGAAAACAATAGTGAATGATTTGTATATCTTGTAGTAGAATCTTTAATTGATAGGCATATAAAAAATAAAAAGAGAGATGTGGTCAAAGATAAGTTGCTGGAATTGAACTTTATTATATTGAAAATACAAGTGCCCATAATAATAATAATTTCTTCAATGATAGGAGCTTCACGTAGAATTTGGATCATAGCACACCCAAAATTGAGTCATTTTCCTATGGATAATCATCCACCAAAATAATGTTAAAATATACATATTTTATACAAAATATAATTATTTTTTATTGATCAGCTAAATATGTAACTTGTCTTACTTACTTGATTAAAATGAGCAATCACTTCTAAACTAAATAATGGATCATTATTAATTTAATATGTGAATATCATTTATATTCCTCAACTTTACTTTAAAACTAAACTAGCTGACTAGCTCCCTCATCAACTTTGAAACTTTGAATAAATAGATGTCAAATCATCTTTTAAAATATCTATTTTAACCTTAACTATTTATCTTTTTTCTTTTAAAAAGAAAACTTTAAAAAATAATCTATGTAACATACTTACTAATAAATATAAATAAATATAATGACATTTTATAATGACAGAAATGTGCAGAATAAACAATTAATTTTATTAATAGCATTCAAAATTCTATAGTCGTTTAGTTTAATGGATAAGGAAAAATAATTTTGAGATAACTTTTTAGTACCCTTTAATATTTGATTTGGTTATAAAGTCTGGAATAACTTATTTTGTGATTAATAATTAGTATTGCGTTAAGTTATTTCCTATAGGTGGAATAGTAATACCGGAATAACTATCTTATGATAAAATATGTAAAATAACAAAAGTACCCCTTAAACCTTATTTTAGACATCACCTTTGTATATATTCACATATTTTTAATACCATTAATAATATTCACAGCCTCGACTACTCGTTATTTTTATAATAATATATTTTTCTATTAAAAAATTACACTCTATAAATATATTTTTTATTTGTCAATATATTATAAGTTGAATTTA
Organism: Solanum lignicaule; assembly: GCA_029582545.1. Lineage (NCBI taxonomy): Eukaryota > Viridiplantae > Streptophyta > Magnoliopsida > Solanales > Solanaceae > Solanum > Solanum lignicaule. Next base: position 6,671 of record JAJOOF010013750.1, read on the forward strand.
TTTGTGTAATTTTTATGTTTATTTCTATTTTGATTTCTCATAAAGTGTTGACTCCAATGTCGAATTGCATATTTTTAATTAAAAGGTATTTTAGTCGCTTGAGAATTTGTATTTTATATATCAGTTAAAATGAAGATAAATCTAACATCTTACAATATAGGAGTGATATGTGCTTTAAATGAAGTGACATAAACAATAAAGTTTCTTTTACTTAACAAACTTGAGATAAAAGTTTTTTAAGCTAAATAAGATGGAAAAATTATTTTCAAAAATACACGCACAATCATGAAAATGCACACACACAAAATATTTAAGCTACCTATGAAAATTGTATTTTTAAGAATGAATAACTAAAGTTTGCAAAGAAAATAAATAAATAAATAAATAAAATGGAGAATATTTTTGTAAACAGACAATTTATTCTTAGAAATTATGCAATTAAGACATATTAGTTTGAATATATATGATAAACCAAACAATCAATAAAAAATATTTTCAATATAACTAATTCAAAAATAACTTATCCCAACATAGCTAATTTCAACATAAGTCGTCTTCAAACCAAATAATATTTTTAAAATTTGCTTACACAAGTAAAATAAAGAAATAAGAACTTTATAAATATATTCAATGTAGATAATCTACTAATTTAAATATTATATTAATGACAGTCAAAATTTATTTGCTTCTGTAGTCTATAGACTATTGAACATTAAAGAATTAAATTTGGAATCATCAAAACTTAAATTTGGCCTCATTAATTTAAAATATTGACTTTGATTAAACTTTTCAAATTATAAAGTTTTCAAATTGAAAATCTTTCCATGAACACATTCAAAATTTACTCATCCTCCAAATCATAAACAACTCAAGAAAGTTAGGAAGAGAGTCAAACATATATAATTTTTAAAACACAAAAATGATAAAAACAAAAATAGGGTTGTTACACAACTTCTCATCCTCAACTATTGCTCCATGATTTTTCTCCATCTAATTTATCATTGTTGAAGTTTATATATTTTTATTGTTTCTGCTTTACCCATAATTATTTCAATTACAATAGAAGTCACCAAAGTTTTGATGTTATTATTAATGATAACTTGTTTGGCTATGAAATATTTCACTTTATCATTAAAAAAAATTAATTTTATTTGAAAATCAGCATTTGACCATGAACTTATGTTTGAAATTTCGAAAATATCCAAAATCTTAATTTACTTTCACTATATTCTCCTTTTTATTTACAAAAAGTAATTATTATTTTATTAAAATGGCCTTATCCAAATTATATTTCATGTTTTTTTTTACAAAAAGTACAATTATACAACACTATTATTTGCAAGAATTATAACCAAATACAAGCCTTCAACTTCAATTTCAAAAGTCTAAATAAAGTGAAAGGTATTTTTAACAGCATGTACTACAAAGAATTTGAGATCTAATCTATGACATTATGATTATCTATTTGAGATATTACTTTTTAGCACAGATTTGATTGTTTGTTTTAGGTAAATTAAGATAATTTTGCTAGTTTTTAGTAATTGAGGGTATAAACTACATTTAGAAAAAGTACATATAAATTCTAAATAATTTTTTTTTAAAAGGATGATCAGTTACAACTTTAAAAATAATGATAAATAGAGTGTATTAGTAATGCTTGCATTAGTAATGCTTGCATTAGTAATGTATGTATTAGTTATGCTTACATTAATTATACATAGATTATTTTTATGCATTGTTTGGTTTGATGCATTAAAAATAGAATGTATTGCATTAAAAAAAACATTTCCAAAGATACCCTTCACTATTATGGTAGAAAAAATATTAAAAAAAGTATTGAGGGGGCAATTGGGTCTTTAATTGAGTTAATGCATGCATTAAAGTCATTGCATTGCTAATACCTAGAAATTCATGGTATTAGCAATACACACATTAATACGCAATAGAGTGTATAACTAATGTTAGCATTAGTTATACATCAGTTGAAAAAGAGTACCAAACAAGGTACTAGTAATACACAAAACTAATGCATGCATTTTTTTGAATACAAATGAAAAATATTGAATTTTCATTACGAAACACCTAATAAATTGGATATTAAGCACCAATAAAATTGTAATAGAGTGTTCAGTAGTTCTTCATTCTTAACTACGTGTCTCGGGTTCAAGTTTCCAGTTTTCTTGAATATGAGGTCGCTTTTATTAGGAAACACTTTACTCCTCAATGTTCACCATAAATCTAAATTTGATTAAGTTCCGATACGATTACGGAATATCAGAACACAATAATATTAAGGTGTTTCATTACGCATCTATGACGTCCTCATCTTTTACTTGACTTGCCTTGTTAGGATTAGGAGCTTATCCCAACACTCATTTCATTATATTTATATTTAAAGTAGTAGGACCTCAGATATTCTAACTGTTGATAATGACCACAACAAAAGTAACACCTACAAATTTGAGGCTCCATCTTATAACTCTCCTAGTTTTTGGCATTACTACTTTTGTATATTATTATCTTCAATCTATACTATATCAACAAATATCTTCTTCTTTTTTTAAGAAAAAAATAACCCGTCCTATTATAATGGAGTAGTAATATTTGTATAATTTTATAATAAAGAAAAGGAAGAAAAAAGCAAAAAAAAAAAAAATACTCTTGATATAGGTCAATTTTATCATGTATTACGTTCATTATTTAGAAAAATTTCGCTCGTTGCTAGTTAATTGGGCTCAAAACTGCCTCTAACTAGCTTTAAAATATCTTTCTTACTAACGATGGTTGCATTAATTAAATTTGAAATGGGACATTTTTCCCTTGTTTTTAATTGGTTTATTTTTAGGGTAGGGGGGTAGGGTGTGTTGAACATGAGGATTATTATAATAACATAAGAAAATAAGTTACATAAGGACTTCTCATTCTAACAAATTAATCTTCAATATTAGTTGTTACTCAAATCTTTACCGTTAACTTGTCCTGAACATTAAATGAAAGAAAATCTGCCTCGTTTTGAATAGTTGAAGGGAAAATTTGTTGAGTTATTTGACTAGTTGAAGGACTTTGAGCCAATTAAATCTATTTCGAATAGTTGAAAGAGGATTTTTTTTTTTTTGAAAATATAATACTAATAGGAAAGTTGTGTGTTAGTGAAGTAATGAAGAAATAGAGGAGGTTGGGTGTAAAATAGCAAAGTCAGATAACAGAGTGTTGAGAGAGACGTATGCTTACGATGGTGAAGTAAGAGACGGAGCAAAATCCTACTAAAGTATAAATAAAAGGGGAACAACACACAGTAAAAAGAGAAACCCTGACTTTGACTCCTACAGTTCCTACACGATTTCCAACCTAATGCCTTTACAAATCATCAATCAACAATGTTGCCATTTCCACATTTCGCTTTAACCATTTCAATTTTCATAAACTCGACGTAAATTATTATGTTCATCTTAAACTAGCGACAGTCTTTAAAAAACTTGTGTACACACAAATATTAGTTATAATAATGATAGCAACTCTATCTATAGACAAGAGGGAGTTCCACCCCACTTGTAACCATAAAATTGTGAGTCCGAGTCACAAAGGAGCAAAAAAGTAATGAGCTCCTAGAAAGGTAGCAGGCAGGCAAATGAAGAGAAATGTTTTGAAACAGAGAAATTCTTTCCCAAACTAATGGTACAGAAAGGACAAGTCCAAGAAATAGTGTGAGTGAGTGAAAGGACAATTTCACAAAACCATGCCAACTCCATAACAGTAAAAGGAGGGAGAGAAGGTAAGCAAAAGTGAAAGAAACACAGACAAGTTAGGACCAGCACCAGAGCATCTATCTGCTTTCTCCCCTTTTCATACTAAAACTCTTTCAATGTAATGCCACTTTCTTTCACTCATATCAAAACAAAAGCACCAGCACCAGCACATGACAGACATCCTAACTTCTTTCTCCCTTCAGTCAACTTTATTATAAACAAAAACATGATCATACATAACAAGAATTTACCACATTTTTATATATATAGATGTATTTTTGAATAAATATATTCAACCTCCTGATCCTATGAGCTGTACACTTTGATTATTCAAAGTCTTTTCCTCCCCCACCACACCAATCTTTTTTGAATCTTACTGAGTAACTTGCTCAGTTCCCTATGCTCAAAAAAAATAATCACTAAAACTAAAAACACAAAAAGAACTCATTTCCCCCCAACTCCATGGAATATACAGAACACTTACACTCAACCAGTGGCTGATCCATAAAATTCAGCCACTAACAAAAACAAACCCCAACCAAGCACCACCAGCGAATGATACACCCGAGCCAAAAATGTCTTCGACCGTGTACCTCTGCAGCCAAAATGTATAATTTCTTTGATTATGACCATCGCGTGCTGCTGCTCCTGCTGCCGCTCACTCCAGGCAATGTGCAGTATTACCAGTTGGGATTTTCCAGATTCAATGAAGAATCTCTATAATTTAACATCCTTTTTTTGTTTTGCTGTTTGATGTTTCTGTTTTCTTGCCCTATCACCTGTCTTCAACAAAAATTCTGCCTATGAAATTCCGAAACCTCTTCGAATAGAGCTTTGGATCGACAGCTGAGATTGAGGCGGGGTCAACTTGCAACGATTTGTAAGCATGCTCAAGCTTCTTACTTATATCATAATCCTGCAGAATGTCAATGATCCCAAAGTACAGGACTACTTCATAGACTTCCCCACGGGAAGGGGGTAAATTACAGAAACCACCGGGGGTATACTGATCGAAATCGCTCCTTCGTGCCATCCGTTCTGCTCTTGCAGGCATGTTAGCCCCCAACTGAATCAAGGGTTTCCTGTAAAGACATAATTCAAGTAACATCAAAGTCAGAAAAGGTTTTTTTGAAACAATACAATTTAAAACACCCACAAGTATTTATGGAAACAAGGATAAATCAATGTTAAATCAGCAAGCAATTAACTGTCAAGAAAAAAACAGTTTGTCTTTGTGGTTGCAAAATCTTATTTAGTGATGTCACAAGGGGATCTGCAAGAAATTGCTTTCCGAATTTACTTGTAGTGATCAAATAAATATTAGCTTCACAACTAAAATCAGTAGCACGCATCAATTCTGCCCAAAAAAATAAACTAGTAATTTTATTTACAACTGGGGAAGTAATACCAGTTGAAGAGAAATATAGTCAGACCGGCTTAATCATCCAAACTCATTAATAAGGCCTTGCTTCAGTTGTCCCCATCACAAATGTTGTCTAATAAACTCCCTCAAAATTGGTTTATCACTGCTTCAATATACTTCCCAATGGTATAGAAGCACATATCTTAGGGAGCAATGGACTACTATTTTCCTTCAAGGTGTCTTTAAGTAAGGTCTTATCGCATTACTTGGCAATCTTTTTTAGTTTTAGTGTAGTTGTAAGCCTCAACTAAAAAGGTGAAAGTCAAAGGATTTGCGAATGGTAAAAATAGAAGTCACAAAGGCTCTCCATCATATTGAAATTTCTTCAATTTATGCCATAAAACAAAAGTAAATTCCAGGCCAATAGCTTAAATTAACAGCAGTAAAAAGAACCATTCTTACCGGCCAGCAAGAATCCTATCCATGTCCTGTAGCTCAGCTTCAAGGAAACGACAGCCACGCATGAACTTCTCATTTTGGTATGAATCACTCTTTCCTGAAAGCAAGCAAAGCTTCCTTTTATATTTTTCTGGACTCTACATGGTTATCCAGCTAAGAATAAAGTTATTACAAATGTGTAACCTACCATTACGCAAGAGGAATGGTGATAAACCCATCTTGTCACCCATACTATCCTCTCGGAAGTGAAGACCAACCAAGAGACTGTAATCCATGATTCGCTCAGCTTCCAGAAATTCACAATCACGATCAATTTGTCTGCAAAGAAGTTAAATCAATTTAGTAATGCAAAAACAGAATGATGGATATATTGTGTGACAACTATTGATTAGGAAAATAAACTAATGTTACAACAAATGAATTCCTATACTTACTTGATTAGTTCTTCATACCAGTTCCGCTGGAGACGGAACACAAAGTTCAGATCAAGGTCCTTAAGGGTAGTAGTTTCATCAATTTCTCCTTCGGGTTTATCTGTTGTGCGGCCATGTGAGGAACCTTTCAGGTCAAACCGTCTGTGAATACGATATTCTGAGCAGAACATGTTGCCCATCACAATGAACCGTGTCTGCACCCAATGAAAGAAAAAAATATCAGACATGTTAAGCCCTGCACCAAATCAAAGATTCTAAGTTTGAAGTCAGACATACCTTGACACCACCAACTGGTTTGACGCAATGGACACCATAGAACTTTGTGACAAGGGTATTTTCATAACGACAAACATGTTGATAGTAACTTGGAAGCATCTTAATAAGCACCTGAATAACAGATTGCAAAAATTCAAACACATTAGAAGATTAAGCATATCATCACTTTCTAATAGAGGCAAATATCTTATCTACCAAGGTTTGCAGTTAACCAACCACAGTAAAATGACCATTTTAGGAAATCAATTCAAGTGCAAGTCAAAGGTGAGGCAACTAACCTTGACTTCTGATTTTTTCACAGTTTTGATCATAAACCTATCATCCTGAGTCAAATAAAAGAAGCTTCCACTCTTCCCCGGAGAAGAAAGCTCTCTCAGAGCATCATTTCCACAAATTGCCAACATGTAATCCGCAGGATCAACTTGGAACAGTTCTCTCAAATGTCTGGATAACCCAACAAACAACCAAACACTTTAGAGTCTTTCATGGTGTGTAAACAAAGATCAGACTTAATCAATATCAAATTAACACTCAATCTCAAAAGACAACTTGTCATCTACATGTTAGAGGAAATCAATACCTAAACACCACTGGACAATAATCCTTCCAACGGAAATCAGTAGATTGATGAGGGGGTGTAAGCTTAGACCCTTCTGGTGGAAACCTGCTCCAGAACTTCTCGTTAGGATCAAAATCACTGGTTTTAAGATCCTGCAATATCGAAGCATGCTTCCCAACTGAATACCTGTAAAAACCATCATTGATTCAGCTATACAAACAATTGTAAATAAAAAAAGGAAATCAAACTGAAATAGAACATCCAATATACTGGCATAAAACAATTTCATTCTATTATTACCTAATGCCCAACTGGAGATTGAGCATCAAATCATAATTTTTATGCCCTTTGGATATAGTCTGGCCTGGCTTCTTTTCTTCTTTGCTAAAGCAACAAGGATTTCTCCTGAACTGCTTAAGTCCATCTCGACTAAACCCAAAGCCATCCCTGTAAATCATGGATGCCTCTACATTATCAATAATATCACAAGTAATGTCACCGGCTTCACCATCCGACTCCCAAATGCAAATCCTTGGAAAATTTCTTTCTGTCATACTTCCCCTTGATCCATCCACGGATGACCTCTTCTTCCCCATATTCATCACTAGCAACCCACAATCTTCATCGGCCATTAAAGGTGCAGCTAACTTGTGTCCAAAAAATCCCCCCAAAACATCTTCTTTAGCACTGAAATCAACACTTTCTTTCTTAACAGAGCCATGGCTGTTAGTTCTACTGTTTGCTGGATAAAAAGTACCATTAAGAATTTGGTTTTGATGTTGCTGATTCTTAGCATCTTTACTCCAACACCCAATATAACAACTCCCATCAGGCCAAGTGAAAACCCCATGACCTTTAGGACCACCAGCTTCCCAATTTCCATCATACCTATTTCCATTTGCCCAAATCAAAACACCTCTACCATGAATATCCCCAGTTTTCCATTCACCAACATACTCGTTTCCATTCTTCCAAACATATCTTCCTTGTCCATCTTGTAAATTCCTTTTCCATAGCCCTTCATAGTAATCCCCATTGCTATAGTGTTTCTGCCCATACCCATGTTTCCGATCACCGGACCATGAACCCTTGTACATATCCCCATCGGATCCAATAAAGGTACCTGAACCCTCCATACGACCCGACTTAAATTCACCTTCAAATGTAGCTCCAGATGGCCACGAAAACTTACCCTTACCAGATGCTTTACCTCTTTTCCACTCCCCTTCATACATACACCCATCTTTCCACAAATACTTTCCGGATCCGTGAGGTGAACTACCGGAGAAGCTACCTATGTACAGATCTCCATTCGGAAGGTGCTTTTCCACTACCCCAAAGTTCGAGTTAGTACCAGTTGTACCAGACGCTGCACAGATTGTACCATCCGTCGGAATGACTCTCCTTGATGTTGCTTGTGATTTGCTCCGAGGAATGATGATAACTGACCTCGGCGTCGTCGTCGTAGTTGTAGTTGATTCTAGAATCTTCTCTTTCTCCTCCTCATCCACTTCCTTAGTATTTTCCTTCCTTCTGGTCGATATTTCAGGAATCTGGTTCGACAACAAAAGGGTTTCCGGCATTTCACTTTTTTCACTCAATGATATCAAAAATGGTCTTCTTTTACAGCAAACTCGTCCTGTTTCTTTGAATTATACCTGAAAATGGCTACACCGGAGCATATTCTCCGGCCAACTCCTTTTTGGGTGTTTGATGTTTCTCTCTCTAGAAATGGAAAGAAGATAGAAGAGAGAGAAAGAGTCACAATTGGCTTTGCTGTATTGGAAGAGAGTAAAGAGAGGTATGAATACAAACAGGAGTTTTGAGGGAAACACAAGGAAGAGAGAGAAACAAAGATGGAAGGCATTTAAATGGAAAATAAATTAAAGTAAAAAAAAAAAGAATATGAAAAAAGCTTAAAAGAAAAAGTAGACACGGAGCCCCAAGAAAAATGTGAAACTATAGTATAAGGGATAATTAATTAATTTAATTAAGTTTTTCAATGGGAAGGTTTGTTTTTGGTTATAATTGGATCGAATGTCAATTACACTTCCCCACCCTACTTCCTAGTGATCTTAAATGCCTCATGTGCTCAACAAATTTTGATCATATATGAAATTAGTGGCAAATAAATATTGTTGTTTTCATAAGAATTTCTTGGCAAAAATACACAAAATTTTATATATATACTTTTTTTCATCTCAAATTTAATAAAAATTGAAATTTTCTAATTAAAGGTTTAAGACAAATCGGTATAATAGGAATATTTCCACAGAGTTCAGAAAAAGTAAGATCTACGCAGATTTTATTTTTGTTTTTGTGATAATAGAAAAATTGTTTGTGATAGATCCTCGAGTCAGAAGGAAAAGTATTGAAAAAACGATAGCTAAATATCAAGATGTACGCAGATTATACTTTTTCTTTTTTGTTTTAATTTATTTTTATTTCTATTATTTTAAATTATTTTTTCAATTTTTATTATTGTGAAAATTTCTAAAAGTTTATTCTTGATTTTATATTATATATTTCATTTCCTTCTCATTCTCAACTTTTACTTCATGTGATTCCATACAATCTTTCGTATTATTTATTTTTTATGTCATATTTATTCTTATCATTAGCATAATTTTGTTAGTGTTCTAATTTTAAATCAAAGTAGAATTCATTGTTGAGTAACATTATAGACTTACGTTTTCCTTTTCCGTTAAATCATATTTATGAATGTTGTGTTGAAATTTGACATAAGAGTGTTATGTTAAATTTTTTGTTTTGAATTTTGAACTTATGTTATATTTTTAGTTTCATTTGTTTTAGTAGTATTGACTTGAGACTTCACACTGCAAGTCATTTATATTTTTAGTTAGATTTGATATATTATATTTTTGTATAGTATTTTATTAATTTATGATATTTCATTTATAATATTAATCTTTTTGTCAAACACACATTTCATGATGTTCATAGGAATCTTGTACTTTTAGTTTTTATGGTTAATTCAATTGAAATATACTATTTTGAAAAATATAAATCAATTATTTTTTCATAAGTTTAGTTAAGAACATATGTTTATTAATTAATATATTTTCAAAAGACAATATATATCTTAAATATTTAATTTAATATTATTTATAAAGTTATTTATTTGTTTAATATAAATTTTAAATAATTAACTTTAATTTTAAAATTTAATATAATCTTATGATTGCAATTGTGCAACCAAACAATACATATGTAACTACACTCTGTCAAACAAACAGGTCAGTGTAATTACTAAGTTGGTAATTACTACCTTAGTAATTTTACCAATTACAATTATCATGTGACTTTCCAAACAGACCTTATATAAACTTTTTAAGGTTTTGAGTCAGGTTTTATTATTCTAACATCATATTATATTTTTTTCATTGAAAATTTTCATTGTTTGCAATAAGGTCTGCATACATCCTACATTCTCAAGACTTCACTTGTAGGATTATATTGAGTATGTTATAGTTATTAATTTATATATGACAACTATATAAAAAAAAAAAAAAAAAAAAAAAAAAAAGGCAACCC
>JAJOOF010013752.1:0-26073 GCA_029582545.1 Solanum lignicaule
AGTTAGACTAATTATTTAAAATTAATAAAATCTAAGAAAAAGTCAAACATCTATAAACAAAAAATAATAATTAAATAATATTAGCTTATTTATAAAAACTTAATTTTAAAATAATATAGATTTTTGTAATCTTTCATTTCTTTTTAAACCATTGAAAAATAAAACTTACCTTAAAAAGTGATTCTATTTTGTTGTTTTCAAATCTTCTAAAATAAACTTAATAAAAATAAGAGAAAAGTCAAAATGTTTAATTTATATTTATAAAAATATTTCAGCTCTAAGAATGGTGTAAAATTTTAAGTTCGGTCAAAAAATACGTGTCTACAATAAATACTAAAATCTTTATTAATTTTTAAAGAGTCAAACATTTATTTTAATTTTAACAATAGAATAGTACTTTTTGCTCTAAGTGAGAGGGTTTTGGAAACTTGAAGGAGAAGAGGGTTTTCATCTTCAAGATTTGGAGTTGGGTCTCTTAGATTCTTCATTCTTGGCCTGTAACAAGACTTAAATCTTAATACCCATTTGAATGCAAACTCATTTAGGTATAAATTTATGTCTCTTGATGTGTGGCGAAAAACCCCAATTCTTGGGGTGTGATTTAGCGAATATAGGTTAAGATATTTGTTGGGTCATTCTTGTTCATAGTTTATTTGTAGTTTAATTGTGATTTCATTTAGTGGTTGTGTATAAATCTAATGAATTTGTAGTTGCCAATACAAGTTTATTTATGTGTTTTCGGCTTGCTTGAGAGAGTGGTCGTAAAACTAAGACCACTAAATTGATGGCCTAAGGAGTGGGTCGACATGAGTTTTTAGCCCGAGAGGGTGAGCCCTAGTCCTATATCCTAACACTCAACTCGAGAGAGTGAGTGGGGTAAGGTGTAGGCTGGCCTTCATGCGGTAAGTGGGTGTATGAGAGGAACCCATTTGAAATGGGGGTAAGTTGCTCGAGAGAGAACTTATTTCCACATAAAGCTTAGACTAGTCACTATTACTCTATCACTTTTCTATCGAAAGCATGTACCCAATACTTTAGATTAACCCTTATTCCGGTCACATCCCAAGAATCCCCCTCTCATTGCTTAGATTTCATTGTTAATTTGTTGTTTTTATCTATTTGAGACAAAACCCCCATTTGATATTTGACACTTTGTGTCACCTCCTTTTATTTACTATGTTTTTACTCTTTAACATCTTTAGCTATGACTAGTTAGAACTAAATTTAATTTTTTTATAAATTCTCAAAACCACTCTCTTGGGACGACATCAACCATTGGTTGGGTTATTATACTATTGCAAGATCGTAGACACTTGAATCGGATATTTTGTCATTGATTACCGCAAACATCAAAGTTGACCACAGGCTTAGCCTATTAGGGGGGACCTTTTTACTCAGCCTCCAATACTTTGTTATTTTTGCATTGACGACACAACACATTTCTTTTTGGTACGGTGAAGGCCTTCGAGCCAATATTCCCTTTTTACTTTGTATTTTGTTATTTGTTAGTTTTGGATGAATGTAGTAGTTTACTTTTGTTTATGTTTTAGTGTTTAGTTTGATGTACTATATCTCTTGATATTTATTTATTTTCTTTCAATTTTTCTACTACCATGATGAGTTTTGAAAATTGTGAAATGCTTGAGTTTTCATTGATAATCATTTGAGGATCGATTGTGTTCAATATAAATGTCTTGAATAGTACTCATGATGAGCATGATGTACAGTGTTGGTGTTGCTAGAATGAAACTGATGTGGTTGCCCTTTTGAGCGATCTTTCTTAATCTTCTATTGACTAGTTGTGTTTTGATGTGAGTCGTGCAATGAACAAAGCACGTAAACTTTTGATCTTTTCAGGCTGTAAAAAATAGTGTATTTCGAAGTGCCATATGTCATGAGGTCTTACTTGAAAGCTTGTGTGCGCTATCCTAGAATTTACCTTGTTAGTTTGATTGTTGAAATCTTGGTAAATTGAAGGCATGATCTTAGGGAGAAATTGTAAGAGGGAACCCAAATTTTCATAATCCTTTGTGACTACCTTCTGAGGGTGTGCATGCATTTTAGCACTATTTTATACTAAACCATTTGTGACAATACAAGCCTAAAACCTCTTAAGCTAAATTGTCCCCACTTTCTCACCCAAAAATTCTTTTTGAAACATTGTTATGTTTGAATAGCCAACTTAAGCCAAAATCCTAAGTTAGGGTGTGGAAAAGGATGAATGAAAGTCAAGTGTAGGGCAAAGAAAGATGAATTGGGACACAACTTTGAATTTTGTTGCAAAAAGAAGGAACCCCTCATAAAGAAAGAGAAAGACTCATTGTGATGAAAACATTTTGGAAAACGGAAATGAAAAAAGACAAGTGATGAAATAAAGGTTATTCCAAATAAAAAGTGTGAAAAAAAGAATCAAAGTTTGATTTCTCAAATGAAAAAGAATGGAAAGAACTTGAGAAGAGGTTGTCACGACCCAGGGGTACACCCTAGACGTAACATGGCATACAAGACCTCGAGAGGCCTCATATAAGCAACTTAGCTTTCATAACATAAGATAATAGAAACTATGGGATTTTTAAAACATTTCAACAACATCAAAGTCTTTTATAAATGAAGCAGAAGTCTATACCACTTTTTTCTCAAACCATCTAAAACATGAATATCTTTGGGACACAGCCCATACAATAGTTCAAAACATAAAATAAAAGAACATAAGCAAATGGTGACTATATCCTCTAATGCTATGAGGACTCACCATCCTAGCCACGAGGATGAGAGTCGATATCATCGGACCCTACATTTGGATAAAAAAATATAGGCAAGAGTATGTGTTAGTACAAACATGTACTAAATATGATAACTTGCATAAACATCAACATAAGCATGAGAGATCAGAATATAATACATAAGCATAATCAATGCACATAAATCATCATAACATATTAACATAGGAGTAACTCTTCTTAAAGTGACCCCAACTAATCCTTTGTCAAGACTTGGATCATCCACCTCTAGTCATACTTATCATGGAAGGAAACTTAAGAAACAATCCAAGATAATCATTCATCATACCAAGTAAACCTCATATCGAAACATACTTACGATACTTCCTTAAAGTAACCTTGTTTCATCATAATCATGCTAAGTTTGATAGAAAGTAGTTCATTCTTAGTTGTTCTTAATATTCATGGAAGCCATGAAATCTTACCAATCCAAGTGAAGTGTTTAACGATGGAAGAGTACTACTCACTAATCCAAGCTATGGATGAGGAGGTCTCATATTACCAACTCAGGCTACCATGGAAGGTATCACTTACCAATCCATACTACCATGGGAAAATCACCTCATCATGCTAGTCCAAGTTAACATGGAAAACACCTTATCATGCTAGTCCAAGCTATCATGGAAGGGTACTATTTCTCAATCCAAGCTACCATGAAATTGTATGGCCTTACCAAGTCAATATACCATGCAATGATCTTATATTACCAAGTCAAGCTAACCATGGAAGATTACTATTTCTCAATCCAAGCTATCCATGAGTTCTACTAACCCAAGCTACAATGAGTTCTACTAACCCAAGCTACCATGAGTTTTTCTACTCAAGCTACTATGAAGGGATCTCATATTACCACTTCAAGATACCATGGAATAACATCTCATTACGCTAATGCAAGCTATGTCTTACTATGATAGTTCATAAGTTCTTTGATTCATTTTAGGTGAGCAAGCCTTTCAACCTAGAATGATTTTATGTGAGCAAACCATTCACATTCATGCATTCATTCATTCATAAGGTAGATCATGTGGGTAAATCACTACCACAACAATTATATCTAATAATCAACGATTATCATATAAGGTTTTCTCTCAAAACCCTAATAGTCATAATTCATCATACATGTTTCACTCTCAAAGAAATACCTCTCATAATCATTATATATTCCTAAAACTTAAGACAATTCTAATAATAATTTCTCATATATGATTCACTCTCAAACAATTCTAATCATATAACCTCATATAGGCTTCAATTCTAATGTATCTCATCGATCCTAGATAGAATAAATCTAAACCCACAAATTCTCCTTTCATGGCATAAAACCTATGTACATCAATTTCATCTTTATAGACATGGGTACCTGCAATTTCATCTTAAAAATATGCAATTCTATCAATTTGATCATAAACAATCATAATCCACTCAATTGGATCCACATTCATCAATATCCATGACATTAGAAGAAACCCTAACTCAAATTGGGGAACTTTATGCTTTAAATTGGGGAATCTTAGGGACTCCAGGGATGGAAGGAACCCATGCATGAAAAGCCATCACACCTTGATTACAAAGCCCAAAAATGCTTGAGCATTGGAGACTTGACCTTGATCCTAGCTCCACCTTTTCTTCTTCTTTAAGTTCTAGAGAGTGAAATATTTGAGAGGAAGACTTTGGGATTTCTTTTGGGTTTTGAAAATAATGACTTGAATGGGTGAGTTTTGAGGTTAAAATGACTTATATAGGAGTTCTAGGCTTGGGTAAAATGACATAGCTTTGTTTCAATTAATTCTAGAAAGGACCCATTTGCCTCTCAACTTACAGGGGTCTTCCTCACCTTCACGAGGGGATACACAAGCCATGGTGCCTACCACGAGCCGTGGTCCCTGTCGTGCTCACAAACCAGAGGCCTCCCTTGGCCACCTCTCACTCTCCAAGTCTAAATAAAGGCCATAACCCTTACCACGGCCCTTGGTGGCCTTTACGAGCCTTCTAGTGGCTCTTGAGGAGGGTCTCCTTTAGGGCACTTTTGGAGGAGCTACTGCCTAGCTACCACACCCCTCACCACGACCCGTGGTCCCCACCATCAGGCGTCAAGTTTTTTATGGTAGGTGAGGCAGCCTTGGTAGCTACTACCTAAGGTCTACGGGCACACCGCGACTCGTGGTATCCTTGACAACTTGTGCGAACTTTTTGGAGGGTGCTAAGGCTAAATTCTAGGTTTGGAACCTCTCCGTTGGACCCTTGATTAGGGTACTAAGTTCCAAGGTGTTACATCTCCCCCTTGGGAACATTTATCCTCGAATAGATTTCTAGACACTTCTTTAAGGGAGCATCTCAATACTAGCAGCCCATCATGCATGCAACCCTTAAAATGCACACAACAAAAGGAGGAATTTCATCTCCAAGCTAAACATACTCAATGCATCTCAAGGGAAGGAAGGAACTACATCTAGCAATCCAACATGCATGACATTTAAAAATTACTCATGTTCAAGGAGGAACTACCATCTCCAAGCTAAAAGCATGCTCAACACAATTTCATGGAGCTTATGTACAACTATACACCTAAACATATATCTAGGGAGGAATTCTCAACTCCAAGATAAGGCATATTTATCTAATCATCTCATGAAGTCTATAGGCGACTCATACTCAATGCACTACAACATGAGGAAATCAATCGTTTGAACTCATTTTCTTTCAAAACACTAGTTTTCATGAACATGCATAACATAATGAAAGCACGGGAATAGCTAAAACACACATGACATCCAACACACAAAAGCAAACCATGAGGAACTCATTACCTCAAGCTAGGGGAGGAGTAGAAGGAAAAATATGGGGATATCAGGACATCATATCGACCTCGGCTTCCCATGTAGCACCCTCAACTTAAAGATCCATCCACAATACTTTTATGAAAGAAGCTTCATTGATTCTCAATTTCTTAACTTGCCGGTCTAACATCTCAATCAGAAGTTCCTCATAAGAAGAACTTTCATTAACTCTCAAACCTTCAAAGGGAACTATGGAGGTCGAATCTCCAAGACACTTCTTTGACATAGAAACATGGAAAACCGAATGAACCGATTCCAACTCATTAGGCAAAGCAAACTCATAAGCAACCTTACCACACGTCTCAAGATCTCATATGGGCTTACGAATTGGGAATAAGCTTCTCTTTCTTACCAAACTTCATTACACCTTTCATCGGTGCGATGTTTCAAGTAAACGCCAAATCACTAACATTAGGAACACAAAACGACCTTGATATCTAAGCACACCATCCTCCTCTTTAGGAGAAAGCCTCAACAGACTTTTCAAGTTTCATTTTTTTTAATTCTACTAAGGTCAAATCAAGTCATTACTTAACTTTCACATTTGTCACAAAAGATGAATCTGAACAATTTTAACCCACAGCACCACCTTTGGTGGGGTCTACTAACCGAACATATCTATGTATTATCTAAGCACCCTATTCATCACATCCATTCATGCAGTCGGAGCATTAGTCAACCCAAACGACACTACCACAAACTCATAATGACCATACCAAGTTCTTAAAGACGTTCTCGTAGTATCATCATTCTTCACCCTACTTTGGTGCTAACCCAACCAAAGGTCAATCTTAGAGAAGTAGCTAGCTCCTTGTAGTTGGTCAACACATAATCTATTTCCCTCAGCCTAACTAGGTGGTACATGAAACCCTTAGAAATCATCTTCTTAACCTTCAGTCAAGAAACAAACAACCTTTTCATATAGATTTCCTCCTTCCACTCTCGGATAGGATCATTTGGAAACTAAAACTTTGACGACACGGGTTCTATAATCAATAGAAGCATAACAAGAGTGAAACCAATCCATTCCAAGGATGGAATCAAAATATAGTAAAGCATAAAAATCTAATTGAAAGGCTTTCAACATACCGGCAACTACAACGGGAGAACCCTCTTGCTCACCTTGATTCTGGAGTGCATAGAATCGGTTCTGCTTGGGAGCATTGTAACCCGAACCACTAGGAGAAGATTGCCTGCCCTCTCTTCCCTTAGCCTTAATTATAAGACAATCTCTCATTTTATGACTAGTTTCACCACAACATAAGCAGCAATCCATGCCGGCTAGACACCTACCCTCATGTTTCTTTCCATACGTAGCACAAGTAGGCAATAGGTATCCACTATGATTTCCTCCTTGAGGTTTAGGGTTAGACACCCTTTCATTGTTAGACCTCGGAGGAACATTAGAAGAACCTTGCTCAGAAAACCTTTGTCGAAACGTAGGATGACCATGTCCATCGAACCTATCATTATAGAAATTACCATTATCGATTATATTCCTCTTTTTCTCCCTAGATCTCCCTTTAAGTTTCTCTTCTTCAATCTGTTGGGCATGGACCATAAGACGAGAAATATCCATGTCATGAACAAGAATATCCATACGACATTCTTTCACCCCTAAATCGGACACTCCAAAAATGAACTTACTCATTCTCGACCTAGGGTCAACCATTATAGATGGAGCATACTTGGACAATTGAGTAAACCTCAAAGCATATTCCTTAACACTCATATTATCTTGCCGAAGGTTAATAAACTCAAGACACTTAGCCTCTCTCATATCAAGAAGGAAGAACCTATCAAGAGAAGAAGATTTAAGCCTTTCCCACTCCATGGGACCCGCTTCTACCGATCTTGATTCTTTCCAGTGGTTGAACAAAATCTGAGCAATCCCCTTAAGTTGATAAGGGTCCAATTCCACCTTTTCTACCTGAGTCACTCCCATTATCGACAAAATCTTATAAATCTCATCTATAAAATTTAGAGGATCTTCCTCAACCTTAGAACTATAGAATTCTACAGGATTTATTCTTGTGAAGTCCCTCACTCTAGAAGCCATCGTACCCACGTTTGGGTTCACGGGGACTACTACCTCCCTATTGGCTTAGGCCGCCACGGCTTGAGACAATACTTGTAGAGCAGACCTAAAATCCACATTATTCACATTCGAGGCCAATGGTCGACCGGAGCTTCACGAGCTTGAAGAGGAGCTTCATGATCCTCATGTTCTTCCTCATTCCTTTTATCATGAGCCGTTGTAGTAGTCATTTCCTGAGGACCTTCGGGTATGGATTAAGAGAAAGACCTTAGAGAGTTAAACTCTATCGCATTACTTAGAGTAATGAAAAAGTGAAATTTCCTAAGCTTCTTGTAGCCTCTTATTCATAAATGTGGCGCGCTTCATACTTATGAAGAAGACTCTGCTAGATGTGGTTTTTAGACATTATAGAACCAATCTAAACCTTCTGCTCAGATTATGTAACGACTCAGAAAATGATAGGTTGAACTAGAGCATTAACATTTGGGTTAGTATGACTTTAAGTGATGTCTAAGCTTTTTTAGACCTAATATAAATAAGGAAGAAGCCTAGGGTGCAAGCAAGGGCCTAAGCTAGAAAGAGAGAGTGAAAAAAACCTTGTTCTTTGATGGACCTTTTGGCGATAGGACTACTTGATCACCTAACTGAAATGGTGATGCGTGAAAGTGCACTTGGGCTCGCCTAGTCGGCTATCCCCTTGGCCTAGGTTCTGGAACAAAGGGCAAGCTAAGTCATAGGTCGCCTACAAGGTTAGTGAATCGACCATTGGTCCTCCATATCGCCTAGTGAACTGCCCATTTAGTGAGCTCACTGGAAAATTAGGCGAGCCAAGTGTCCACTTGGCGAGTCGGCTAGTGCCCTTGGCGAGTCAGCTAGTGCCCTTGGCGAGCCATGAGGGTCAAAGGGCGAGGTAAGTCGGGTAGAGTGTATTTTTAAGTTAAACTTCGTGGGTTCTTAGTTCTTTCCCAAAGTTGAGTCCATATTATTTTATTCCTTTCCTTGTATGAATATAACCTTTATAGAAAGTTGAGTCCATATTATTTTATTCCTTTCCTAGTATGAATATAACCTTTATAGACTTAAAATTCCTTCAATCAAGTCAATTTCTAAGAAAAACCCAAACCAAATTAAAAGAGTCCCTCCTTTCAATAATTCCCCCTCTAGAAGTTCCCAAAGAAGAAGAGGGAGCTAGGGTTTGTGGATTCAAGGTGTTGTTCCTCAAATTTCTTAGGGATTCACAGGCAAGGTATGGTGATCCTTCATTTAGGGGTAGCTTCCACCCCTAGAGTCCATTCAAAGTTAGTTTTCAAATGGTTATTAATGACAAAGTATTATTATATTAGTGTTTAATTGATGATTTATGATGAAAATACTCTATGAACCCATGAATTTCCTCAATTCCTAAATTGTGCCTTTATGAAGTGGATTTGTTGATTATGAAAGCTTGTGAATGGAATTTGTCTAAATTGCTTTAGGTTATTGAATTATATCATTGTCGATGCCTTAATTGTAGTAAAGTGTTGGTGTGTATGGTGATTTGAGATTCATGGCCTTGAAGGGCATAGTATGAGGAATTGAGTAATATCATGATTTCTTGTATATGAATGTGAATCTAATGAAGGTAATATGATCTTGTCTTGAATGTAATTGTGTTATTATTGAAAGGCTATTTCTCAATTTGAAACTCATGAATGTGATGCTAGAATGTGAAGGGTTTCTATAATGTGAAGCTACGTCTTGAATTGGTAGGCTTAGGCATCCTCTTCTTTTATTATGAATGTGTCTTGAGTTGATGAATATGAATCGATAGGCAAATGGCATTCCTTTCATATATGAATGATGAAGCATTCTAGGCTATGTCTTGTATCTGTAGACCTAGTGTTGGTAGCCGTTGCATGATGAGTTCAATGACCTATTCAAATGATGTATCTTGGATCGGTAGGCTTATGCTACCCCTCCAAATATGATGTTAATGAGTTTTGGGGTCGGTAGGCTTATGGCACCCTTCCATGAATGTTGATGATAAACCTTGAATCGGTAGACCTAGTTTTGGTATCCCTTTCATGTGTAAAATGATGAACCTTCTATCGGTAGGCCCAATGTTGATGGCACCCTTCCTGGAAAGTCAAGGAGATACCCTTAATGTACCTTTAATTGGTAGACCTAATGGTGGTGACCTTTCTTGTGTAATGTACTTAGGTTGGTAGACCTAAGGTTGGTAGCCCTCTCAGGTACAATAATGTTAATGAAAATGAAATACTATATGGGAATGAAGGCTAAGCACCGAGTGGATATCGTAGGATAGAAACTCTCCCGATGTTAGGCTAGGGTTCCAATGAACATCTTTCTATCCCATAACTATGTGCCCACATAGGATATTAGCTAATGGTTATGACCTACGCTAAAATGTTACCGGTCCAACCTTAGGCAAGTAGACCACTTTTTACGGTGTGGGGATATATGACACTAGATTCCGTGGTTTGCTCTCATGGTCTATGTCGGATAATATGGTTTCTTAAGAAGTTCTATGAAGTGTGGGTTGTAGTATGGGATGCCATCCATGCATTGCAGGAGTAGGCTTTGAAAGGGTCATGGTGAGTTCTCTAATGTCTTAATGACTAATGAATGAAAGTGCTCTTAATGAAGCTGTTGAAGAATGTTGACTTAATTAACTAATGTAATGATGCATGCTATACTTGGGTTGTATTATGAGTTATTTTCCTTGTCATGACTTATGAAATGAATGTGTCCCTTATGCATGAGTATTGCTTGAAGTTAAGTATGAAATGATAAGTTCATCTAAGGTGACCTCAAAGTAGCACTTAGTAGGGATAGTAGTATGGGATGTTATCCTTACATTGCACAAGTGTAGCTTAGGGTCACTTGAGGTGAATGTCCAAATGTTATGATTATGACTTGTATGATGATTATACCTATATTATATGTCTCTTATACAAATGTACATGGTATTTCTAAAAAGTAACATAATGCATGGTTTCCTATGAAAATATCTGTTTAAAAGCATGTTTTTGCATGGTCATGATACTTATTTTACTACAAGTATAGGTTCCGGTAAGTGAGTTGCTTCTCTCTAGTTCAAGAGCTTGGATTGAGATTCCTCCAAACCTAAGTGGTATGTCCTCATAGATCGAGGACAAGTGTTTAAATGTTCTTTTTCTTTCATATAAAAGACTATTGTTAAACTTTTCGAATGTAAAGAGTCGTGACCCTACTTTATTTTTCAAGATATTGTTTAGATGGTCATGTGAGACTATAGACTTCCGCTGTGTTTTTAAATGAGTATTTTGGACTTTGTGTATTTAAATAAGTGTTAATTCTGCACTATTTTTATATATCGAACATTATGAATGCTAAGAGGATTGTTCGAGGCTCTTGGAGTCTTGTACGTCGTGTCACATTCGGGGTGTAGGCTCAGGTCATGACAAACTTGGTATCAGAGCATAAGATTGAGGAAATGGTTTATATGATTGATGTCTCACCAGCCACGTCAGTAGAGTCATGTTCATCGGTGTGAGCCGCAACACATCTATGAGTGAGAGGCTATAGGATATTAGGAAGTTACACTTCTTTCATTATTGAAAGTAAGAAAGAAAAATTGAAAATGATGAAAATCCGATCTCAAAGCATGAGGACTCACCAAGGCTTGGAAATCTCACAAATCAACCTCTAGCCACGAAACTAGGAACCCTAATTGTCGGACCCTACATTGGAGGAAATGTAGGTAAGAGTATGAGTTAGTACAGAACAATGTACCAATTATGATAGTCATGCATGAAACATTTAAAACATGCTAAAATTGGTCATTTTCATGAGTAAATAATGATCAAGCTAAAAGATACATCTTGAGAGTTAGAAATCATAAGTCACAAAACCATGATCAGTGCATGTGAACATCATCTTAGAACATACTTACGATACTTCCTTAAACTAACCTTGGTTCATCATAAATTTTCTTAATTGTGCGAAGAAGTCTTAACCGACATATAAGACCATGTGAGCTAGCAACATGTAATCCAGTGTCTACCCCACACCGAATAGGGGTGTCCTACTTGCCAAGGAAAGGACCATGAACTTTTAGCTATTGTGGATCCACTAGTGAATGTCTTTCAAGGCAATCCTATGGGGGCACATAGGTATGGGACTTGAGTAATCGCCACTCTTCCACTCGGTGCTAAGCTTAACTTCAGTGGAATAGTTCTTAATCTTATTCATCATACCTCATAAAGGAACATGAATAGTCTCCTCTTGTCCATGAAGGAACATGGGTAATCACCTCTTGTACTTACATCACATGACATTGGTAACCGCCTCTTGCCATTCAATTGAGAGCATGGGTAGTCGCCTCTTTCCACAACATTAACATAATTTCTTAATCATTGGTTCATTTTATGTGAGAATAGCCTTTCAACCTTAGGAACACTTATTATGTGAGAATACCTTTCACAATCATGCATAGAGGTGTATATGAGAAAATCCTTTCACCAACTCAAAAACAACATCATTGATACTTCACACTCAAAGCATTCCATAAAACATATACATAATTTTCATAAGAACATGCTAAGTTTCATAATTCACCTTTCATGGTTCCAAACCCATTTTCAAACGTCATCATCTAGAAATCAAGGGTTAGATATGGGCTCATAGAAACTTATCATAAAATCATATAATTCTAACAATTCATGTTTGATTTCATCAAAATTTCTTTCATAATCCAAACCCACATTATATTATAATAATTGGAAAACATGGGATTTGCATGGGTTCATGGGGGATCATCATAAAAACCATAGTATTTGAACGATATATGCAGAAGATACCATAATTCAATCATTTAAATAACCATTGAAGAGAACCCATGACAATTGAAGAAAATCCTTACTCAATTGGGGATTTATAACTTTTAAACTAGGAGAACTTGGCAGCTCCATGAATGGAAGGAATCCATGGATGTTAACTACCATACCTCAATGTCAAAAGCTTCCCTTCAATGATGGAATTGGAGAATTGTCTTGAAACCTTAGGTTGAACCCTTCTTCTTCAAGTTTCTAGAGAGAGAAATATTTTTGAAAGGAAGAACTTGATTTATTTTGGTGACTTAAAGAGAATAACTTGAATGGGTAAGTTTTAGGGTTAAAATCACTTAAACAGGGGACCTAGGCATGGCTAAAACGATGTAGTATCAATATAAAATATTTAGGAAAACACCCAACTGCCCTTGAACTAACAGCTGACTAAACCCCCACACGCCAACCCTCACGAGCTGTTAAGGACCACACGGGTCGTGGTGGCAGTTGTGGTCCTTCACCACAGGCTTGAAAAAACACCCCAAGACCCCCCTTCCTTCACGACCCACTCCACGAGCCATCAAGGCTCTCATAAGTCGCTAAGTGGCTCGTGTGGAGGGTTACCCTTAAGGCAGCTACTGACTTCCCTTTCACAGGCATCACCACATGTCGTGGCGCTCACAATGAGCCGTCTAGCTTCTCGTGGGAGGTGATCCCTCTTTGGCTAGGCACACTAAGCCTTCACTAGCCACACTACGCCTCATGGTGCCCTTCACAGCTTGTTTGGGCCTTCGTGAAGGGTGCCCAGGCTCAGTCTTTAGCTTCTGACCTCTCACTTGGTCCCTTCCATAGCCTACTAGATTCTGAGGTGTTACATTATCTCCCATATGGTAACATTCATCCCCGAATGGGATCCTGGATATGACAAGAAGAAAATGACTCTAAACTAGCAACTCATCATGCATGCAACTTCACCAAAACACACACAACTAAGGAGGAACCTCGACTCCAAGCTAGAACGTATTTAAAACATCATAGGGAGGATATGAACTAGACCTAGTAGCCCAACATGAATGCAATCACATAAATGCGCATAGCTGAGGAGGAAACATTAAATCCAAGCTAAAGCATATTCAAATCATTGTATCGTGAAGTCTATATGCAACTCATACACAAAAGCACATAAACATGTAGAAATCAATTAAATTAACTCATTTTCTCAAACTTAAGCTTTTTTTTCATAATCATGCATAAACGAGGAAATCATGGGAATATCTTAAGACCCATGACACCAAAAGAGTAAACCATGTGGAACTGATTACCTCAATCTATAGTTGGGGTAGATGGAAAGAGATGAGGATATCGGGACATCATATCGGCCTCGGCCTCCCAAGTAGCACCCTCAACTAACTGATTCCTCCACAACACTTCCACGGAAGCAACTTTTTTGTTTCTCAACATCTTGACTTGCCGATCTAAAATCTCAACCGGAATTTCTTCATAAGAAAGATTCTCCTTAAATCCCAACCCTTCTAAGGGAACTATAGATGTCGGATCTCCAACACATTTCTTCAACATAGAGAGGTGAAAAATAGGATGCACCGATGACAACTCATTAGGAAAATCTAGTTTGTAAGCAATCTTACCAACAAGCCTCAAAATCTGATATGGGCCTACATAACGGGAACTAAGCTTCCCTTTCTTACCAAACCTCATTACACCCTTCATGGGTGAAATATTCAAGTAAACCCAATCATGAACATAACAATCAAGATCACTTCCTCTTACACTGGCATATGACTTTTGCTGACTTTGAGCCGTTTTCAACTTTTCTCTAATAAGTCAAACATTTTCCATAGCCTCATGTACCAACTCGGGACCTATTAGGGCCACCTCACCCACCTCAAAAAAACCTATAGGAGATCTGCACCTCCTACCATACAATTCCTCAAATGGAGCCATACCAATACTTCAATGATAACTATTGTTATAGGCAAACTCAATCAAAGGTAAATGATCATCCCAAGGACCCTTGAAGTCAATAACACAAGATCTTAACATATCTTCCAAAGTTTCTGGATAGTACGATTCGCTTGCCCATCGGTATAGGGGTGGAAGGTCGTACTAAGCTTAACCCGAGTACCAAGACTCTTTTGGAAAGATTTTCAAAATTGAGAAGTGAATTGAGTACCATGATTGGAGAAAATGGATATAGGCACTCCATGAAACTTTACCATTTACCTCAAATACAACTTAGCATAATCCTTCACCGAATAAGAAACCTTGACGTTGATGAAATGAGCTGATTTCGTCATTCGATCTACTATAACCCAAAATGAGTCATGTTGTCGTCAGGTGCGAGGCAAACCAACAAAAAAGTCCATATTTAAATCTTCCCACTTCCATGTAGGAATGTTAATGTCTTGGGATAAATCTCCCGATTTCTGATGATCAACTTTGACTTGTTGACAATCAGGACATTTAGACACAAATTCCACAATATCCTTCTTCATCACATTCCACCAATAGATCTCCCACAAATCACGATACATCTTGGTGGCTCCCGAGTAAATAGAATATCGAGCACTGTGGGCTTCTGTCAAGATTTCTTCCCTCAAGTCCTCCACATCAGGAACACACAAATGACCTTTATATCTAAGTGCACCATCTCCCCCTTGGGAGAAAACCTCAACAGATTTCTTAAGCACCGCTCCTTCAATTCAACTAAAAATTTGGATCTAGACCATGCTTGGCTTTCACATCCGCCACAAAAAATGATTCTGAACCATTGTTAACCATAAAACCAAACTTGGTAGAGTTTACTAACTGAACACCCAGACAGATCAATCTATGAGCAGCCTGAACCAACTCCTTCTTATATTCTTCCATGTAAGCAACACTCCCCATAGATAACTGACTAAGAGCATCCGCCATCACATTTGCTTTACCAGGGTGATAGAGAACACTCATATCATAATCTTTCAACAACCCGAGCCACCTTCTTTGGTGGAGACTTAGATCATTCTCAATAGACACACATTGCAAACTCTTATGGTTGGTAAACACATATACATGCAAACCATACATATAATGCCTCCAAAACATTAAGGTAAAAACAACCACCTGTAGTTCAAGGTCATGGGTAGAATAATCTTTTAATGAACCTTAAGTTGTCGTGAAGCATAGGCAATGACTTTTCCATTTTGCGTAAGTACACATCCTAACCCAATTTTTGAGGAATCACAATAAACAACAAATCCATCAGTCCCTTCTGATATGGTCCGCATCGGAGCGGAAGTTAATTTATCCTTCAATTCCTAAAAACTCGTTTCACATGCTGCGGACTATATGAACTTAGACTTCTTTTGAGTCAAGGCTTTCAATGGAGAGGCAATCAAATAAAACCCCTCAACAAACCTTCTATAATAATCATCTAAACCCAAGAAACTTCTAATATCTGAAGGGGATACATGTCTAGGCCAACTCTTGACTGCATCTGTCTTCTTAGGATCTACCTCAACACCCTTACTAGAAAAAAATGTGACCAAGAAAAGTTGTGGACCTTAGCCAAAACTCGTATTTGCTAAACTTTGCAAAGAGTTGTTGGTCCTTGAGAATTTGCAACACAATCCTCAAATAATTGATGTGACCATCCTAGCTTCTCGAATAAAACAATATATTATCAAAAACACAATCACAAACATATCAAGGTATTGTATATACAACCTATTCATAAAATCCATAAAAGCGGCTGGAGAATTAGTCAAACCAAAAGACATCACCAAAAACTCAAAATGACCATAGCGGGTTCTAAAATTCATTTTCAGAATATCATTTTTCTTCACCCTCAAATGGTGATAACCCGACTGAAGTTCAATCTTAGAGAAGTAACTTGCTCCTAAAAGCTGGTAAAGCAAATCATATATCTTTGGAAGAGGATACTTATTCTTAATGGTCACCCTATTCAATTGATGATAGTCAATGCACATTCGAAGGGAACCATTCTTCTTTCTAACAAATATGACTGGAGCACCCCATGGAGAGATACTTGGTTGAATGAAACCCTTATCCAACAAATCTTTCAATTGTTCCTTCAACTCCTTTAGTTCTGCTAAAGCCATACGGTAAGGAGAAATAGAAATAGGTTGCGTATCTGGGAGAAGGTCAATACCGAAGTCTATTTCCCTTTTGGGAGGAACACTATGTAAATCATCTGAGAATACTTCCGGAAACTCATTAACAACGTGGATCAACTCAAGAGTAGGGGTTTCAGAATCCACATCCCTCACTCTAACTAGATGGTATATGCAACCTTTAGTAATCATCTTTCTAGCTTTAAGAGACAAACTCACCCTTAGGCATAGAATATCCCCCTTTCTACTCTAGGGAAGGCTCATTCCGAAACTAAAACTTGACTACACGGGTTCTACAATCAATAGAAGCATAACAATAATGCACTCAATCCGTACCAAAGATAAAATCAAAATCGAGCATATCAACATCTACCAAATCAACAAGAGTAACTCTATGGGACAAGGAGACGGGACATTTTCTATAGACCCTCTTAGCCACAATAGAATCACCAACAGATGTAGAGACAAAAGAGGGATCTAATAACACATATGGAAGGACATCAAACCTCATAGCTACATATGGTGTCTGAAAATACAAGGTAGCACCGGGATCATGTAAACCGTAAACATCAAGTTGGAAGACTTTCAACATAACGGTAAACACATTGGGAGAACCCTCTTTCTCACCACGAGTCTAAAGTGCATAAAACATGTTTTGCTTCTGACCTCCACAAGGATTAGATGAAGGATTAGGTTGATCCCTTCGACGATTACCCCTTTCATTCTTAGCAACCAAAGGACAATATCTTTTCTTGTGCTCCATCTTACCACAACCTAGACAAGCATTGGAACTTATCTTTTAGCTCAGTTGGAGCTATTCTATATGTTGGAATAGAAATGGGTTGAGTATTGGGAAGAATATCTATAAATTGATGTATATTTCTCTCTCAAGATGGACTCTATAAAGATCATCTGGAAAGACCTTTGGAAACTCACTCACAACTGGAGCTGCTTGAATGTTGGTGTCTCAATACTAGAGTCATTAACTCGGACTAAGTGATAGATGCACCCCTTAGGAACTAACCTTCTGTCCTTAAGGTATGAAATAAAACAAACTTTAGGCACTACTGAATTACTTCTCCGCTCTAAATCTGGCTCATTAGGAAACTGAAAGTTGACTACTCGAGTTCTACAATCACTGAGGCATAATATGCATGAAGTCAATCCATACCTAGAATAACATCAAAGTCCAACATATCTAGCTCAACTAAGTTGTCCTTGTGATAGAAGGAGATGGTACAATAATGATAGAATAGACTCACTAAAAGGTGTGGAAACACCGAAGGGCACAAGATGTTGTTTGGGGGAAATGCAGAACCTCATGGCTACATAAGGAGTCACAAAAGACAAAGTTGTGCTTGGATCTAGTAAGGCATAAGCATCAAAATTTATTTATTTTAAGCAAACTAATGACAATATCTGGTGAGTTCTCCAGATCTAGGCGACTAGTTATAGCATACATAAATTTTGTACCTCTACTTGTTCCTCAAGTAGCTCCTCTCTAGGTATTTCTATCTGTTGTATATGCTAAAAAAGATTGGGCTCTAATACCCCCATTACCCTACCTGTTCTTAGGGAATTCTCTCATAAAATGACCGTTCTGACAACACTTGAAAAAGCCATTGGAGCCATCACAACATTCTCCTCGATGGGTCCTACCACAACTAGAACAAGATGGACTCTGAAAAGCCTATGCCACACTACGCTGAGACTGAGTACCCTAAGCTTTGAAATTTTGAGAACTCTGATTCCTACGATCATTCCTATTTGTTGGTGCAGGTACACTAGCTGTAGATGGAGTGGGTCAAAATGACCTCTTCTAAAATTATGACCGATGCTAGTTCCCAATCTTCTGAAGGCCAATCTAATTACTTGTTGTCTTCCCCCTCTTGTTGCAAAACTCTTCTTTATCTATTAACTTATCCTTTTCAACCTTATGCACATGAATCATGAGTCTAGCTATGTCCATGTCCCCTATCAAAAAAGTTTCCTTACCATCCTTTTTGATAGACGGGATAACCCGGACATGAACAAACTCACCATTCTCCTCATATATGCCACCATCTCTGCTGCATAGTGGGATAGCTGAGTAAAGTTGAGACTGTACAATTGCACACTCATCGCTTCTTGTTTTAGATTCAGGAACTCTCTCAGTTTACCTTCCCTTATCTCTTAGGGAATAAAGCTCCCCAAAAAATCATCCTCAGACACAACCTGACTCAAATATGGTGTCCCGTCTTCCATGTTCTTTTTCAACTAATCATACAATATACTAGCAACACGTTTTAGCTTATATGATGCTAATTCCACATGCTCTGTATTAGCAACACGCATGAACTCAAACTTATTGTAAGCTCTTCCAAAAAGTTCTTCGGATCCTTAATGATCTTCGATCCAGAGAACTCCGGGGGATTCATTCTCAAGAATTCACATATTCTAGATGTATCAGTTACATTGTGACAACCCGTTCCTAGTTAACCAACTTGGTTTGCCACAACCTGAGTTAGCATCTGAATAGTATTGCTGAATTCATCATTCGTGAAATCTCCCTAAGGGGGTTGCACTTCTAGTGCATTGGGAGCTTCTTGAACTTGAGATTTTGCATTCCTCATAGTAGGACATCCTTGAATAGCTCTTCCTTGAGGAAAGATCTTAAAAGACACACGCCAGCATGAGTTAGAAGAACTTTTTATTGAGTTGCACTCTATCGCACGAATATGAGTAAGAACAAAATGAAATATTCCTTAATGTCATAACCTCCCATTTATAAATGTGGTGCACTTCACACCGATAAGAAGAACTCTACTAGACACATCTTCATAGACACTCTAAGACACTTGAACTCTATTCTCTGATAGCAAGCTTTTTATGCCTCGAGCTTACAGCCTAGACGTGGCATGCACTGGAAAACAATTTATGATCCACAAGAGAACCCTTGGCATGGCTGACTATTTAGAGAAAGACTCACCCAAGAAGAAAGAAGCTTTATATGCAGAGTTTAACTCACATATCTAAAATAGACCCAACGACAAACATTGAAAGTACTCAATGTTATAAATAAACAGTTTGCAAAACATCTCCAAATAAAAGGGAAATACTGAGAGACACCTCAACTCTAGCTATCTATGAAACCTCTAATACTAGGATGCATGTCGGGACAAGACCCATGAAAATTCAACTCAACAATAACAAGAAAATAAATGTGAAATCCTCCGGAAAGAAATGAGGCTCACCAAAGTTGTCTGAAGCACAAAGTGATCTCAGCGAAACGCATGTTGATGATCCTGAACACTTGTATCAGAACATAAAAGATGCAGGTCAAATGAAATCAGTACACTGAATGCACGAGTATGTAATATAGTCGACGCGACATAATTGAATGAAGGAAAGCAATAGATTTTGCATAAACTCAACTGAATGTAAATAATTAAAGGAATGAAATCATTTAACTTTACAAAATACTTTCTCATAGCTGAACTTCAACATAATAAGTGATATATTTAAAATATACTTTAACTTTATTCGGAGATTGTCTAACCGACCACTATCACTATGAGCTACGTTATAATACAGCGTATTGTCCATGCTGCTAGAACTATCTTGTATCATGCCGGGATATAGAACCTCTCAACAAAGTGGATCCACTAAGCTTTGTCCTAAGGCAATAAGGATTAATCTAAAAGGTATAATCTTGTACCCATGTTTGCAAGACATAGTTTGTGGGGCTGTGAGTTTTCTGAACTCTCCCTCATAACGGTGCATAATACTACTCCCACTAATATATACTCTTGCTCAAATGTATAAAAATATTTTTTTCTCTGGTTTGAGATAATTGCACAAACTATCCTCTTAAAAGAGGTAACTGATCTGAAATAGCTCCAAGACTCATTGCTCATTTAGAAAACAAG
Organism: Solanum lignicaule; assembly: GCA_029582545.1. Lineage (NCBI taxonomy): Eukaryota > Viridiplantae > Streptophyta > Magnoliopsida > Solanales > Solanaceae > Solanum > Solanum lignicaule. The sequence goes on from JAJOOF010013752.1 coordinate 20,505, forward strand.
CTTTCTTTTTACTCAATGTAAATTTACATTCTAGGTTGAGATAATTACTCAAAAGGGGCCTCATTAAGAGGAAACTGCTATCTACCTTATCTTTCTAAAAACTCTTTTAACTTTTCTAATAAAAAAGTCTACTCTTTTACTTATATGTAAAAATGAAACATTTGTGAAATACTTAGTTCCCTTATACTCTTCCTCAAACTTCTCTTTACTTCCTCAAAACTCAGTTTAAACAATAATGTTTTCTTTAAAAGTCTCTCAATAAGAATTTAATGAATACTCAAGAATAAAGTTCGTGCTGAAAATAAACATGAACAATCAAATAAATAATCGCAATACACAATTTTCGATAAATCCTTAATTAGAATTAAAATTCTAAGATCAGCAACTCAAGAACTCAGAACACAATATCAACTCATCTCAAGAATACTCAAATCTAAAGATAGAATCAAAGATTACTCTTTTACAGATTTGAAAGTACAAGTAGGGCGTGAGGCTGAACTAGTACAACTGTATGATATCCTTACATACAAGGAAGAACGAAGATCATTGGTGAAATCGATGAAACTCAAAGAACGCTTGAACCTTAGATTTTCTCTTCTCGGAATCTTGTTCTAATAACTTGAAGTGTTAATAAATGTAAAAGAACTAATTAATACTTTATAAGCCCTTAATTAGCTGCAAAACATCATGGTTTAGGCTTAGAATAGGGGTTAAAATGACATAGTTTAATTACCAAACACATATGGGAAAGACGAATACAACCCCAGCTTTAAAACTTGTTGAGCTGCTTGAAAAGATATGTTTCACAGGCAATTTAAGGCTCAACGATCCATAAAAAACATCAATGGTCGTATAGTCGTCCGTGAAACTTTGACTGTCTGATAGGGCTTCACTATAATAAGCATATTTTTTTACTCCAAACTCAAAATAACGCAAACTTGGTGGCGTTGGAAAGAGGACTGAGCATCCTTTAGATTGAGAGGTCATGGGCCACGTAATTCATTAGGTGGTGAGAGATATGATCTTATGAATTTGACCCAAAAATTAAAATCCCATGGGTTCCTTTCACGGACGACTCCACTATATGTACAAAGCTTCATGGACCATCCAAATATCTATGAACCTTCTTGAGTTTTGGGATTAAGTTTCACGGGTCGTGTGACGGGTTGTAGACCTGTTCATCGCTATGGAACCCTTTGTAAAAAATGTTTAACTTTAACTTTGCCCATGGTTTGTTGTACGGCCCGTGACACTCTGTATGATCATACAACATTCTATACAGATGCACTTGTACTCAACTGAAGCCTTTTCTCTTTTCCATTCCACGGTCCAATTTCCAAGGTGTTACATAAGCAACTAAGCCTTACAAACATCAAACTCACCCAAGTTCTCAACTTTTTACTCAAACTTCAGAACCACTTTTAAAAATTCAAACAAGAAAAGACTCGTTGTTGAGATCGGGAGGGGAAAAATAGTAAATTCATTAACTTTTCTAAAAATGAGCTATCACATCATTACACAAAGTGAGATTTTTGTTGTTGTTATTGTTGTTGTATTGAGATGTCATACATATAAGAAAGCTCATTTTCTACTATGATTAAGAATGTTACATTTCAATATTAATTAATTTGTCTTTTAAGGTAAATGAAGTGTTACTCGTGTGTGTTCTATTAACTCTTTTTGTTTCTTGTACTTATGTTATTATCTTTCTTTAGGGAGTTGACATGTATAACTTAGGCAACACATGATTTTTTAATGCAGTTGTGCAATCTTTCATGCACACCATAGTGTTGCTTCAGCTACATGGATCAATCAATCATTTATCACCATGTGATGGTAAGTATCATATTAGAATTTCCTTTTATTTTGATCCAATGGATTTTATACCTTAGTAGATTTATGTTACTTCTTGTTGGAGCTCATATGGACAAACTATTTGTAGTTTGGAAGACTCAACATCTAGTGGACCATTCTATGCCTGGTGCGTTTGATTAGGTCTTTCCAAAGAAAATTGTTATCCACTTGAGATGCATGCTTTCTCATATCTTATTTGTGATTTAACATCAGAGATATCCCATATCTTACACATACACACACATGGAAACAGGTGGATTCACGTGTACCTATGCTCCTAACCACTTATAATTAACGTACCCTAGTTATTCATTTATTTTTTTCCTTTTGTAGTTTACTTTAATTTTATATCAACGGTTGAAATAACATTCTCATCAATATAGTACATAATATATAATTTGCCTAATAGGATTGGTTTTAAAGTAGAAAAACTCATCAAGGACAATTGTAGAATGAATACTACTTTTTTATAGTTTGTTTCTCAACTTTTGCTTTGTGCCTCTGTGCCAACTTTGTACCTTATATTTCTTTGTGTTCCTTGAATTTATAAAAATATAAGATTTTTCGTCTTACTTCAATGAGAACCAAGAAGAAGATACAAATTAATCCCTATCGTGCTTTCTCAATGAACTTAAAAGTTGTTGTATCAATTTAGAAACAAAAGAGAAAATTGTGAAGGAGGCCTTTGGTGGTCGCCTTGTGAGCAGGGTAAACATTTACATGTTTTTTTTTTATATTTCACTACTGTTGTTTTCATTTTTTATTTGAGCCGAGGGTCGATCAGAAATATCCTCTTTATCTCTCAAGGTAGGGGTAAGTCCTGTGTACACACTTTATGTCATGCTTGTGAATATGGAATTTATATTGTTAATCATAATATTACTTTAGCTTATATGTTATTCATTTGTGTAGCTTACTACAACTTTTAAGTATTTATTATTTCATTTTCTGTGTTATATATTATTAATAATTGTTAAAGTTACATTTAGATTATTAATATTTATTTCTTTACAAAATTTTATGTTTTTCAATTTTTATTTAATGATCAAATATTTTAAAAAGTACATGTCATAAATTAAATGAAAATAATTTTGATCATGCGAAGCGCATATAAATAATTAATTTTATATATAAATATATATATATATATATATATATATATATATATATATGTGTGTGTGTGTGTGTGTAACACCTCAGATTTCGAGAGAGGGCTAGAAAGGACAAACATGCAAGTCTGTGAACCAAAAATTGACCATGGACCCTTAACGGCGCCCTAGATGGGCCATTTAGGGATCCACTGCCTGTTAAGGTCATCGTGAGACCATCTTAGACTGCCTGAGGAAGAAGCAACCTGGACGGTGCCTTAGACGACCCATGGTATCTTCGACGGCTCATCCGTACAGGTCACCAGACAATGAGGTTGCACCCCAATGTCAGTGTGAAGGACCATGGACACCTAGACGGTCCGTGGAGCCTCACACGGACCGTGAAGTCATCCGTGCAAATGATTCATTTGGTTTTGAATTTTTGGCCAACTTCAAACGTTCAAATCTTTTAGCACAAAATGAATTAAGTGGCCCATGACCTGTTATAATAAAGGTCTTTGTGTCGTTTTTCCAATGCCACAAACTTTGCCTAATTTCTAGGTTAGAGTAAAAAGTTGTGCTCATTTTAGTGAAGCCCTGTCAAGTAGGGCAACATCACGAACCATTAGACGGACCATGAGGCCTTGGACAGCTCGTAAAGCCTCTCTTAACAACCACCTCATAGGGTCGTATTGGTCTTTTCCCCTATGCGTTTGGTACTTAAACTACGTTGTTTGATACTTAAATTACGCTATTTTATTTCGTCTAAGCCTAGTAATCTAGTTAAAAACTACCTAAGACCTTCATTCTACTAAAATCATCTAACTTAGACAGAAAAGAAGAGAAAAAAGCAATAGTTTTCTGTCAAAAACAAGCAGAGCTCTCCTTCATGTTCAGCCCCGAAATCCAAAGGATTTCTCCTTAGTTTTCTTCATCAGCTATCTGGGATTCCACTAGTGGGTTCCTTTCACCCATCAGGTCTCTAGAATTTAATCAATTCTTCAATTTCTCCATAAACTGTTTAGACCTAGGGTTCCTAAATCTCAGGGATCCATTGGAAACTAGCAGCTATAGTTTCTAAGATTTTAATTACATGTTTCTTAGAGAATTAGTATAGTCACATGTATAAACATTAGAAACCCAAGCTTGTTTTAATTATCCGTATTTCATGAATTATACTTGCTAGGCAAATTAGACAGACAATCAATCTTCAAAATTTGAATGCCATACCTTTCAGTATATGTATGATGCATTCTTAGATAATTATTAGTATTTTAAGCAATCTAGTATTATAGTTACATTCTTAGCTTTATTTGCAAATTGGGAATAAACTTAGAATTGAGTTGGACTAGGGTTTAGCGACCCTGAGGTCCCAGAACTATGTACTGCCATAAGCTTATAAGTCCCCTTTTGTCACAACCCAGGGGTTCCCCCTAAATGTAACAAGGCACATAGAACCCCAAAAGGCACCATGTAAGCCACTTAGCATATCATAACATAAGCATAGAACTATAAAGAGTAAAACACATTTCAAGTCTTAAAAAGTTTTTCATAAAAGCAAAGCGGATGTCTAGACTCGTATCAATATAGCCATCTACTGCAATCCTTGAATCAAATAGGAACACAGCCCATATAATATAGTCCGAAAAGGAAATACGAGAATGAAACTACAATGATAATATTCATACTAGGATCATGAGGACTCACCAACAAGCTAAGAGAAATGATCAAATCCAAGCTTAGCCACAATAAGGACTACCTTGAGAACCGGACCCTACACTTGGGAAAAATGTAGGAAAATATGGGTTAGTACAAAAATGCACCAACTATGATAGCCATGCATAAAAACCTTGAAAACATGTTGAAAGGGACATTTCAGTTGAATGCATGCAATTTACTAAGTTAAAGCATCATTTTGAAGATAATGGAAAAACATAAGTCATAAGCATATTCATTACATAGATAATCACATCGTAAGAGAAACATACCATAAGTACGCTCAAAGTATACTTGTGCAATTAATGAATAAGATCCCATAATCTCACCCATGATACCATTTTTTGGTGCGGAACTGGTAGTTGAGGAATTCATGGAAGTGATAGTGTGGTAGGTGGTAGTGTAGTAGGTGAGTAATTTATTTTAAATATTTTATTATAATATTCTTTTGCTAAGTATCTTAATCGTGATATCTCTTTAATATTATTTTTTGGGGGTGCGGAATTCATGGTAAAATGTATTAATATTTATTGTAATATTCTTCCGATAGTTGTTTTAATCTGAGTATTTCTTTAATATTATTTATGATATATTCTAGATATAACATATCTTGGATTCTTTGGTACATATATAAATTTTCCTCCATTAATTGTTCTAATAGTTTTATATCTTCCATAGATTCTATCCAATATTGTAAATATTCGTAGTTCATTTTAATCTGAATTTATTTTTATTTCTAAATTATACCATTCTATTCTTCCGCAGTCTAAATCATGTAGGTCTATCTCATACCATTGTTGGTTTAATATATCTTCTGGTTCATCATCATTAAATATTTTTTCCCATATTATTCTTCTTAATTCAATTATTTCTATACCTTTAAGTATATATAAGATTAAAGTTTCATAGTT
>JAJOOF010013753.1:0-24554 GCA_029582545.1 Solanum lignicaule
TTTTCTTGGTAAAGAAAGTTTTAAATTCATTATGTTTTTAGTGTTATGCGATGAATGAATGCTAAGAGGCTTGTATTAGACCTCTTCGAGGTCGAGTACGCCGGTTACGACTAGGGGGTGCTCCCGGGTCGTGACAGCTGACACCAGACAGACTACGACTAGCCAGGGACTAGATACAACTGAAGGCGAGGGTACTGGCAAGGTACCACAGGTGGAGGCAGCCCATTGTGAGACCCAGGGGGAGATATCTTCTCAGCCCCTTATAGCTTCTCAACCGCTTCATGAGCCTCCGAGGGCTACTGGACCCCCAGCTCCACCAGCAGTACCACCTCTAGTCCCTCCTATTCCATCTGATCAAGATTTCAAGAGTGCACTATATATGTTAGCACAGTTAGTAGCTTCACAGCGCCAGCCAGATGTTGTCTGACCTTCTAAAGGGCCCGAAAGTTTGAGAGTTCGTGAATTTCTTGCCTTGAATCCTCCACAGTTTACTAGGATAAATCGCAGAGAAGACCCTCAGCACTTTGTTGATCAGCTTTATAGGATCTTCAGAGTCATGCATGCCTCAGCGACCGAGTCAGTTGAGTTAGCAGCATTTCCATTGTGTGATGTTGCAGTATTGTGGTATGAAAGTTGGGAGAGATCTAGGGGAGAAGATATATCTTTACCCACTTGGGATAGCTTTACAGAAGCTTTCATAGATCACTATTTGCCTCGAGAGATTAGGGATGGCCGGGTGGACCAGTTTCTGAACCTCCGACAGGGCAGCATGAGTGTCTGAGAGTACGGGCTGAGATTTGATTCATTGGCTAGATATGCACCAGCATTTGTTGATACGATGCATGACAGGGTGCGTAGATTTGTGGGAGGGCTTGGCTCAGACTATATCGACACTTGTTCTACCGCTGCACTAAATGATAATATGGATATCTCGCGAATTCAGGCCTTTGCACAAGGCATAGAGGATCGTCGACATCTACAGTATATGACTGAGAGGGTCGATAGAGAGAGACAGAAGAGGGATAGGCCCGCTGGTTCATATGGAGATATTCAAGGTGGTCCCAGACCTCGATATTCTAGTAGGCCACCTATACCTCCACCACATCAGTTCCAGGGGAATAGATTTGATCGTCAGGGACAGTCAGGCCCACGTGAGGGTTCACGAGTATCAGGCTCTCAGCAGCAGAGAGGCTCAGGTCAGGCTAGGACAGCACCGTCGCGTTGTGCAACTTGTGGTAGGATGCATTTCGGGAGGTGCAAACAGGGTTCCAAAGGTTGTTATTCTTGTGGACAGGAGGGGCATGGGTTGAGAAACTGCCCGACCATAGGTCAGGGTGGTATAGGTCAGTCGACCAGGTCAGTAGTAGGTTCCTCTTCATCAGCACAGTCTACAAGGCGTGGACCCCAGACTTCAGCAGGTAGAGGCAGAGGCAGAGAGGGAGCATCTAGTTCTGGTAGTGGAAAGAATCGTACATATGCACTAGCCGGTCGACAGGACTCAGAGTCATCACCAAATGTTGTGACAGGTACATTGATTGTTTGCTCCCATTGTATTTATGCTTTGATAGATCCTGGATCTACTCTGTCTTATGTTACTCCATTTATTGCGGGTAAGTTATGTATAGCAGCAGAGTTATTAGATCGACCCTTTATTGTGTCTACACCAGTTGGTGAGTCTATTGTTGCTAGGAGAGTCTATCGAGGTTGCACGGTAGAAATTATCGACTGTCAGACCTCTGTAGATCTTATAGAGTTAGAAATGGTCGATATCGACGTCATTATGGGCATGGACTGGTTAGCGTCTTGTTATGCTAATGTTGAGTGCCGAACAAAGATTATTAGATTCCATTTTCCAGGATAGGGAGTTTGGGAATGTAAAGGCGATTCAGCAACGCCGAAAGGTAGGTTTATTTCCTATCTTAAGGCGAGTAGGATGATTACTAAGGGTTGTATTTATCATCTTGTTCACGTTCATAATATAGAGGCAGAACCACCGACTCTTCAGTCTATTCCGGTAGTTAGTGAGTTTCTAGATGTATTCCCAGACGAGCTTCCTGGTATCCCTCCAGAACGAGAAATTGATTTTTCTATCGATATGCTACCAGGTACACAACCCATATCTATCCCTCCTTATAGAATGGCTCCTGCTGAGCTAAAAGAGTTGAAGGATCAGTTGAGAGACTTGCTGGATAAAGGCTTTATCAGACCTAGTGCTTCACCATGGGGTGTACCAGTGTTATTCGTGAGGAAGAAAGATGGCTCAGTAAGAATGTGTATTGATTATCGACAGCTGAATAAGGCGACTATAAAGAATAAGTATCCCCTTTCGAGGATCGATGACTTGTTTGATCAGTTACAAGGTGATGAGTGCTTCTCCAAGATTGATTTAAGATCAGGTTATCACCAGATACGAGTTCGGAAGAAAGACATTCCAAAGACAGCTTTTAGAACCAAATATGGACACTTTGAGTTCTTGGTGATGTATTTTGGATTAACTAATGCCCTAGCAGTGTTCATGGCCTGATGAATAGTATATTCAGGTCGTATTTAGACTTGTTTGTAATTGTATTTATTGATGATATTTTGGTGTATTCACGTTCAAAAGTTGAGAATGCAAATCATCTACGAGCAGTCCTTCAGGTTCTTCGAGATCGAGAACTTTATGCAAAGTTTTCTAAGTGTGAGTTCTGGTTGAACTCTATCGCTTTCTTAGGCCATATTGTATCAGATGCAGGCATTGCGGTTGATACACAAAAGATTGAGGCCGTAAAAACTTGGCCCAAACCTATGACTCCAACTGAGGTTCGTAGTTTCATGGGATTAGCTGGGTACTATAGAAGGTTTGTAGAGGGGTTTTCTTCACTTTCAGCACCATTAACGAAGCTGACTCAAAAAGCAGCTAAGTTCCAGTGGACTGAGGCTTGCGAGCATAGTTTCCAGAAGCTGAAGGACAGGTTGACATCAGCACAAGTTCTTGAATTACCAGACGGTTTAGAAGGCTATGTGGTGTATTGTGATGCTTCTGGTGTTGGGTTGGGATGTGTTCTAATGCAACATGGTAAGTTTATCGCATATGCTTTAAGGTAGTTGAGGAAGCATGAGAAGAATTATTCGACCCACGATTTAGAGTTGGCTGCAATTGTGCATGCATTAAAGATCTGGAGACACTATTTGTATGGCGTTCATGTTCACATCTTCACAGATCATAGAAGCCTTCAATATATATTTAGACAGAAGGAGTTAAATCTGTGACAGCGTTGATGGCTTGAGTTACTGAAAGACTACGACGTCGATATTTTATATCATCCAGGAAAGACAAATGTGGTAGCCGATGTCCTCAGTCGAAGATCTATGGGTAGTTTATCCCATTTAGGTGTTGAGAAGCGGGAGCTAGCACGAGCGCTTCACCAGTTGGCTAGTTTGGGAGTCGGATTATTAGAGGCAGACGATAATGGGGTCACAATTCAGGATACAGCCGTATCATCTTTATTTGTAGAAGTAAAATCACGACAACAAGAGGATCCTAGCTTAGAGAAGCTTAGAGATAAGGCTCAGGATCAACAGTTTTTAGCATTTGATATAGTAGGAGATGGAGTCCACAGATATAGCGGTCGATTATGTGTTCCGAATGTTGCAGGGAAGGACAACGAATTATGGAAGAGGTACATCATTCTCGTTATTCTATTCACCCTGGTTCGACGAAGATGTATCATGATATTAAGGAGACCTATTGGTGGCATGGGATGAAGAAGGACGTTGCTGAGTTCGTAGCGCAGTGTCCTAACTGCCAACAGGTGAAGGTTGAGCACCAAAACCCCGCTGGGCTAGTTCAGGAGATAGACATTCCTTTGTGGAAGTGGGAAGCAATTAATATGGATTTTATTACAGGATTGCCTCGATCGCATCGCAAGTTTGACTCTATTTGGGTAATTGTTGATAGACTAACAAAATCATCCCACTTCTTACTAGTCAGGGCTACTTTTTCGGCCGAAGACTATGCAGGGCTCTATATTAGAGAGATTTTTAGGCTACACGGTGTCCCAGTATCTATTATCTCTTATAGAGGAGCACAATTTACCACAAATTTCTGGAAGTCCTTCCAGAAAGGATTAGGGACACAGGTTAATCTTAGTACCGCCTTACACCCTCAGAAAGATGGCCAGACTGAGTGAAAAATTTTGACACTCGAAGATATGTTACGGGCGTGCGCGCTGGACTTCAAGGGAAGTTGGGATGACCACTTGCCTCTTATTGAGTTCGCATACAATAATAGTTATCATTCCAGCGTCGGGATGGCACCTTATGAGGCTTTGTATGGGAGAAAATGTTGATCCCCCATTGGATGGTTTGAGGTAGGTGAGTCAGGGTTGATTGGACCCGACTTAGTCCAACAGACAGTGCAGAAAGTTAAGCTCATTTAGGAGAGGTTGCTAACAGCTCAAAGCCGACAAAAGTTATACTCAGATGTGCGACGAAGGGACTTAGATTTTTGTGTCAACGATTGGGTATTCTTAAAAGTCTCGCCTATGAAGGGTGTTATGCGATTTGCCAAAAAGGGAAAGCTTAGTCCAAGATTCATTGGGCCATACCGAATCCTTCGGAGGGTAGGACGTGTGGCTTATGAGTTAGAATTGCCTTCATGGCTAAAATTTGTTCATCCAGTTTTCCATGTATCGATGTTACAGAAGTGTGTAGGAGACCCTTCACGGGTTGTCCCAGTTTAGGATGTTCAGATCACAGAGGAGTTGTCCTACGAGGAAACTCCAGTTGCCATTTTATATGGCAGGTCCGTAAATTGAGGACCAAAGAGGTTGCTTCGGTTAAAGTATTGTGGAGGAACAAAAATAGAGAAGAGGTGACCTGGGAAGCTGATGATGGCATGAGGTCCAAATATCCTCACTTGTTTCATACCCAGGGTGATGGCATATCAGTTTATATTAGGGCAGTAAGGTAAGATACCTATCTAATTTTTTTTTATATGTACTATTGCTTATTATTGTTATGGTTGTCGTTGTATATTTGCTCACACTGTTATGGGGGAGCTATAGTGCTTAGCTATTTCTGTCATCATATGAGACGCCTAGGTTAAAATTTTGCATTTCAGGTTATTGGATAGTGACATTTACAAAGGATACCTGCCTAAATTTTGGAAACTCCTAAGAACTGAACCGCGTGACTCAGATTTTTCATTCGAGGACGACTGATTCTAAGGGGGGAAGAATGTAAAACCCTGACTTTTCGAAACGTCTAAAGTTACTCGTATCTCCATGGAAAGAAAAGGAGGGTGGGTAATAATTTAAGAATGATGTGGTATGTCCTATTTTAAGTGTTCAAGTGTTGCATCTCAAATTTTGAAGTTAGTTAAGTGGCAAAATAAAAGTTGGCGAAAGTTATCGTAAGTTCCTTCTTAAAGATTTCTCTGAAATTTGGGTCAAATGTCTTGGAAGTTTACTCCCAATCTATAAAGATTTATGGGGCCCACAAAGTATCGAATAGAAGGTCTATGAGTCTAGTTTCCAACGCATCAAACCGTTTGTTCATACAACTTCAGAATAGAGAGATATTCACATTTTCGTAGGACTGCGCAAGCAAGCACGTGAGGTGGGGCCCTAGGTTGGTGGAAAGTTGCATATATCTTCTTCTTCGAACTTTTTCTTCATTTTTAAGCTAATAACCAGAGAAATTAGAGAAACCCATTTATAGGATCAAGTGAAGTATAGATTTTCTCGACTTAAGTACTTGACGAAAGTTGTTCTACGCATTGGGCTCATCATCGTGATATAAATTGTTTTATCGATTGCGTAGCATATCACACTTTAGTGTTGGGATAGCAAGGGTTTGAATATATTTGATGGTTTTGAGGCGTATTACGAACCTAAGATCGAGTATTGATGGAGTTATGAGTAAAAGTCGTTAGGCCACGCGAATTTAGTGAAAAAAGGTAAGTTAAAGCTATTCCCTACTTACGGCATGTTCCTTAATATACTTGATATACTTGTAGCCGTTATTGTTGATTATTGGCTACTCGAGTTGATATAATCCTCCCTTGTCGGGATTCTTATTCAGTTTGTAGCGTCCCTATGTTGGACACGACTTAGAGGCTATTTGTATAGGTTGCTTATAACTAGATTGCTCTCTTTTAATGATTTGATTTTTATTATTGCCCTTGGGGCTATTGTGGTTAGCTGCAGGAATGTGATTTATGTCTAGAAGGGCTATGTTCAGCCTACGGGGCTAAATGGATAACTAAAAGGTCTATATGTTGCCTACGGGGCTATATTGATGCCTAGAAGGGCTATGAGTTGCCTATAAGGCTATATTGACGCCTAAGAAGGCTATGGGCTTCCTACATGGCTATGTTGTTGCCTAAGAGGGCTATGAGTTGTCTATAATCTATGTTGATACCTAAGAGAACTATGTGCTGCTATGGGGCTATATTAATGCCTAAGAGGGCTATGTGATTGCCTACAGGGCTAGGGTACTATCGATAGGGGTATGTAGACTGATTGGCACCTTCAGGGCTTATGGGGGCCTGAGTAGGTGGTCTTGTGTGCTGTTTGTACCTGCCGAGCTTATGGGGGTTCTGTTAGGTTGTTGTTTTATTATTTTTGATAAGTTTATATTTAGGAGCAGGTCAGTACACTTATCTTATCCTTGATTTATTTATCGGATTATTCTAGTATGTTGGGATACTTGATCATAGCCTATTGCCTTCATACTTCGTACATTATTTTGTACTGACGCCCCATTGCCTGGGGGGGCTGCATTCATGCATGCAGGTCCTGACAGACAACTGAGTAGACCTCCTCAGCAGCAGGATTGACTTCTATCCGGTTGGCTAGCCCCTTTCCTCCGGAGCTGCCAGTGTTTGGAGGTTTGTTAGATTTTGTTGTACATATTTTTATGGGTAGGCTGGGGCCCTGTCCCGTCAATCGTTACTACTCTTAGAGACTTGCAGACTAGTGTGTGGGGTTTATAGCTACGTTATGGCCATGTTGGCCTAGTTTGTTGGTTTGCTAAAGCTTGTTAGTTGTGTGATGCATTGTCTTGTTTTATACATGCTTTCAGTTTTGGTATAGAGATCATGGTGGCCTTGATGGCCCAATCAGGACTTCTGTGCTAGTTGACAATTTCTTTATATGAACTCTTGGGAGTAGCTGTTTCTTTTGTAGATCTGTTTACAGGGGCCTTGCCGGTCGAGGGCTTAGTTTTAAGCCGAGATATACTTGTTTGTTTTCTTAAATGTATGTGATTGTCATGCGCTAGTAGCAAATGGTTCAGGAAGGTCGGCTCGGGCCTGAGTTTTGGCCTTAGAAGCCAGTTGCGCCCCTTGAGTTTGGGGCGTGACAATAATATCCTTCTACTATTATTTTTGCAAGTACATATATTTTCATGTTGTCATAATAAAGTTCTTTTTATTATTACTTTTTTGTTTTCATAATTTATTGTTACTTGTTTATCTTCTAGGTTATATGGTTTTACTTTTTCTAACCATTTTAATCCTAAAGTGATATTTTTATCTTCTTGATATATTTTAAATTTTATTACTATTGGTATTCCTCCAATAATAATTTCTTTTCTGTTGTTTCTTTAGTATTTATTAATGTTTTTGGTAGTTCAGGACATAATTGTTCAGTAGTTATTATTTCATCTTCTGTAACTAATTCTCTTGTAATATAGTTTTCTTCTTGTCCAGTATTTATTAGTATTAAATATTTTCGTTGTTTCATTATTCCTGTTATGTAGTAGTGATATGGTTTTGTTTCTTCTTCTGTTAATAATTTTTGTGGAATTTTATCTATTCTTCTTGAGGTACTCATTTTTTATGATATTTTTGGTATTTCATAGTTTATTCTTTTTTATGTACTTAATCTTTCTTTTACTATTTCTAAATTTTCTTCTATGTCAATCTCATTATAACTATAATCATTATTATCTATAACTGTAACTATTCTTTCAAAAGGATTTTCTATTTTTATTTTTATTTTTGCTGTTATTTTATGTTTTTTTGTTAAGACATATAAGTTTTTACATCTAGCTGTAAATATTTTACTTTCTGGTGCTAATTCTATTCATGACATTTTCCAATATAATACTAGTGATTTATCTATGTTTCTATCATTTATTGCTACTGAGTAGTTAACACTTATTATGAATTTAAATTTTTGGTATATTAGGTTACCTTTTACTGCACTTATTATACTTTTTTCTATAGGTTGTATAATTCTATCATCTGCTAAGTATATCTCTATAGGTGTATCTATTCCTTCTCTAAAACATGCTTTTATCAGTAATTCTGTTCCTCCTAAATGTACATATTTAATTGGATTTTTAGCCTTAATATCTTGTATTTCTTTATTTGTTATTCGTTTGTTTATTATTGGTATTTTATATATAAGAGCCCTTACTAATTCTTGCTTAAGCTTGTTACTTTGTTGCATAAAAGAAATTCTCTTCTCTGTCAACATCAAAATTGGTGCCTTTGTCTACAAACAAGACAAGAACCCTAAGCCTTAGATATTCATTCACAATTAACCAATATACATGGAATAATGGAGAACTACACCTATCAAAGGTTTGGTCAAATTGGCAAACTTTAAATATTGGAATCACCTTTATAATGAAACAAGTATTCAATAAGATAACAAGAAAATAATGATGTAGGAAATATCGCAAGTACATCTTGAAGGGACAAACAATCACCAGTTGATCATCATGATGCAAACAAACTAACTATGGGTATTTTAACATCAAAGATATTAGTGATATCTCTTGATTGATCTTCCATATCTTAGTATCTCATTAGTGATTTAATTTCTATTATAATTACGCGAAGATCACAATCCTTTAGTAGTTGATTCTTTCTTTATTTGTAGTTTAATCTCTCATATAAATACATATACATAACAAACCAATTGAGAGTGGGTAAATTAGGGTTTGATGGAATGGTCGAGGGATGGGGGGTTGAGTGGGTGAAGAAGATAATAAACAAAGAATGTCACTTATGCAAATTGTTTGCCTACTTCCATTAGGGAAGTTATTTTCCTCACTTTTAAGGAACTGGTAGAAAAACCATTTCCAAACATTTTGACCTAGCAAACATAGGAAAATTGAAAAATATTTTCCGGAAAATGCTTTCCTCCATACCAACCACACCCTAGTAATATTTAAGATATCACATGAGAGGTGAACATGCCCATATGCACTTTCTATATTTTCAGGATTTAGGAGATCCAATTCAAATATTAGCTGGTCTAATCAACATATCATAAGAACAAACAATATAATTTTATTTTTTTTGAAGAATCTTCTAGTTCTTCAATATATGTTGAATACTTAATATTTCAGGTTTCCAAAATTGTTCATGATTAACATTTGAATACTTTTTATCAAAGCAGTAATTTTATATAGTTGTCACTTCCCTTAGGAAAATATATGAATTGGTATTTCCTTCAGGGAAATTAATAAATCATATCGTACAAATCATTTAACAAGATTTATTTTTTCAAATTCTTGTGCCCTTTTTTTCTTTAAGTTTTGTCATGTTTTATTTATATATTTTTTTTTATTAAAAAAATTCTGAATTAGTGCCCTTTCAGTCATATGTTACTATAAAAATCAACAAGATTTTTTAAAGGGGTAAAAATTGACATATTTAGAAAATAAATAAATGACATCATATTTTTTTTAGTTCAATTAATTCAATTTACTAGGTTAGCCATTTGTAAAAAAGCAAATGATCAATAAATCAAATAAGATTAGTTTAATTTTCATCTACTTAGAATAAAATTGAAAAAAAATACAATGAAATTAAAGAAAGAAAATTAAATTAAATAGATTTTGTTTAAAAAACTATTCACAATTTTAATATTTCTTCGTTCGGTTAAATTTAATTTACTTTATTTTATATAAATATTTTTTCTAACTCAATTTAAAATTTAATAAAAATTTATTGTTTCTTCAACTTAGTACACATAAAGAGAACTATGTAGAAACAAAATGAAAAATATAAATAAGAAGAATCAAAAAGAAAAATTTACAAAGAGTGTGACTAATAAATTTAAACAAAGACAAATTGATAAAAAAAAATAGCATAAAAAGGAAATAATGAAAAATAAAAAGGATAAAGCTTCACATTGAACCAATGAGGCATTTTCATTTGTTTGGGAATCTGGGCCCAAAACTTCTCAATCCTTTTAAAGCATAAAAAAAAAAACACCAATGAGGCCTTTTCATTTGTTTTGGAATCTAGGCCCAAAACTTCTCAGCCCTTTTAAAGCATAAAAAAGGGAAAAATTTCAAAATATCAATATTTTAACATTTAATAGGACCCCTTAGCCATATTTTTAATATTTATTAAAATGTCAATATTTGAGTTTGTTACATATCTAATTATGTATTTTTAATTTGTTTAATTTGAAAGAATATAATTATTCAATAACAGAATAGAGAAAATCAGGGAAGAGAACATTTTTAAAAAGGAACATATCACTTGAATTTTCATCCATTACAATTTCAAAAAAACAAAAAAAACTACAGTGATTCCACTTTCATTGTGTCTCTAATGTCCAATATCGAATTTTCTCTCTATTGTTTCTCAAATTTCATTCGGTATTTTTTCTCTGCGGAAAGAAAATATTGAAATAATTGAACTACCATTGGTTCATTTCTCTGAAACCAAAGAGCCCATCTCCTTGTGGTTTGCGTTTTATCGATTTCCGTTTGTAACTCTAACTCGATTTTTGAACTCTGTTTGAGATTTTTTATAAGCTGTCCTGCTTTAACTCGACGCAGAGTTGAATATATTGAAATTGACTATTAAAGGTCCATTCTTTCAAACTTTGGAATGATTTATTGCTATTGTTTATGATTAATTTATTATTTTGGGTAAATGATTGATGTGTGATTGGGGACAACAAACATGCTATTTTTTTTAAATTCAAACTGAAAATAAACTGTATATTAAATTAGTGGTGACGCAGGTTGAGAGTAGATTTTTGAAATTTAATTTAGATACAAATTTATTGATGTGATATTGTATATTGAATAATCAGAATATAAATTATTTTGGAATACAAATTTGATGATATTATGTATTGAATGATTAGAATACAATTTTGATAATGAAATCCCTATTCTATATTAAAATATTGTAATTTTATATGTTGAATGATTGGAATACAAATTTGATCGGAATACAAATTTGTTCAACAGTTAGAAAATAATTTTTAGATTACAATTTTTGAAATACACACGAATTTGGAATATAAATCAGTTTAGAATACAAATTTTGTTTAAATTATAAAAGTTAAAAATAAAAGTTAATAATGAATTTGATGAACAATTATATTAGAAAATGACTTTTAGAATACAACTTTTGAAATACAAAATCCAGTTTAGAATACAATTTTTGTTTTGTTTAATCAAAAGTTGAAAATAAAACTACATGAGTACACATAATTGATATACAACATACAAAAGTGGGGTTGAAGGGGAGTGAAATACAAAAATACATAAAAGTGACGATGTTAACTTAATAAATATAAATCCAATAAGAAGTTATATGATGAAATGATAATCTGATACATATCTTTGTATGATTTTTTTCCATTTTGAAAAAAAAGAGAGGAGAAAAAACCTGGAAAGGAAGAGAAGCAGTAATAAATAATGAATTGAGAGAGAAAGTGGGGTTGAAGGGGAGTGAAAATAGAATATATTTTAGGAGAATACTTATAAACATATAATTTAATGTAGGCGAGAGAGAAAAATATTTGAAAAATAATGAGAGAAAAACGTGATGGCTTGAAATGTGGGCTTAATGTGAGAAAAATTAGAAACTAATCTAGAATACAATTTATTTGTTAAAATATTGACATATTGACATTTTTAATAATTATTTTAAAGTGTAGATGTTTTTAATAATTATGTTTATGATTTTGACTAGTTAGCTAATTTTCCCTAAAAAAAAAGATGAAAAACACTATTGCGCCTGATGAGATTCGAACTCAACCCTGTCACACGGAACTTGAACCCCTTGACCATTCCACTATCCTTGGCCCAAAACTTCTCAGCCCTTTTAAAGCATAAAAAAAAGATGAAAAACACTATTGCGCCTGATGAGATTCGAACTCAGCCCTACCACACGAAACTTGAACCTCTTGACCATTCCACTATCCATCTCTTTAGTGTTGAGGGGGTTCATTTTAATTAATATACCCATAAAACCAAAATTTGACCTTACATATACAGTGTAATTTTTTCGCCAGGGGATTCGGGTGACCCCCTTGGTTCCACGTAGCTCTGCCCCTGATTGCAATGACTTTCATACCACAAAAATGACATGTATATCCTTTATTATACTATCTCTTCAAGAGAAGTTGTGGTATTTCTTTCATTCACTACGGGGAATGAAATCTGATTACTTGAATGTGCTTGAAATACAAAATTCATCATTAGCTCATTACTTTGCTAAAGTAGAAGAAGACATTGCTTCAGAGTATTTCTCAGATAATTTTTGTAATAACCTGGAAGGTCATTTTTGTAATTTTTATAAAATTGCCATTTTACCCCTCCCAATAGTTACCTCGAGTCATTCTTGATTAGTCGGTGAACTTGGTTTGAGAATTTTGAACTATTCGATAAATACGGTTAATTAATTAGCGGGTAAGTTTTAGATAATTAATTAATTTAGTTGATGGTTAATGGGTTAACTCCATAATTTATTGGGAAAATTACAGAAATCACATACTTTTAAAGCAAAATTACAATCTATCCCTTAAAAGTTTATAATTACAGAAATCCCTCAAACGGATACAATAATATCAGCGCTGATACATTAATCTGATGCGGGAGATACATTAATCGTTAAGTAAGATACATTAGATTTTATACATGATACACTAATCTGATGCGCGAGATACAATAATATAAGCGCTGATACATTAATCTGATGCGCGAGATACACTAATCTGATGCGCGAAAATGAGGGATTTTGGAGAGTTGTAAAACTTATAGGGGATAATGGTAATAAGTAAACTAAAAAGTGAAATTTCTGTAATTTTTCCTAATTTATTTAAGACCCTATACAATCTGTCCCATACCTATTAAAATAAGTTATTAAAATTTATCACTTTTAGTACATAATTATTATTAATTTAGAAAAAAGAAAATAACGAGAAGGAAGACCTAACATATGCGTGCGGCGAACACAGAATAGAGGGAGATCGGCAACACTCAACTCTCAAGTAAGCAAATTTAGTTGAATGCAACTGTATGCCTGCAACTAATAATTTGTAATTGCTGAAAATATAATAAGACTAAATCCTACACTAAATTGATTTGTTAAGGAATTGGAATTTGAATTGTTTTTATAGTTGATCACTGTACCAATTTGGTTGATTTTGAGGTTTAGTGGGGACTAGGGTGGACTCCCCAATGATCACTGATGATGAGTGGAATGGAAATATTTCATTCTGCAAATTATTTCCGTCACTAGTTGTTCGGTTCCTTATTTGTTGTTGTTATTATTTTATTTTAATAAAAAAAAACTTATAAGTAAATAGACCCTTTAAAAAGTAAGGTTGTTTCAATATGAATTTAGGGGCAATGATTTGACATTATGGCAAATGGTGAGCCAATCATTAGAGAAGGTGTTAGTTTATAGGATAAGTTCACCATTTGGGTTGTGATATGCCTACAGGAAGTTTTATGGACCTATTCTGGGGTTTGGCATTGTCCGTGACTTGACTTTGTTTCTTTTTTATGTCCTTATAGTTTTCATATTAAGACCCAAGTTTGATATACTGAGATATGTAATTAAATATCGGGTGTATTATATTATAAGAAAGTTATTAGGGTTATGGTGTTTGGAGAAATTACGAATTAACCCTAGACTTGAAACTTGGAAAATATGATAGTTGAAATGTTAATGTTGGCATCAAGATTTACGAACTTGATTATAAAATTGGGTGAATTTTTTATTCAAGCCTAAACACATAGTAATGTGGGTGTTTTTTAGTTTCCAAATCTTATTGTGGTTATTTGGTTGAATAGATTGCATTGATTTGGAAGCCCAACGAGAGAGAAGACTCAAGCCCCGGAGTGATTATTCGGTTATTTGAGGCAAGTGGATTTCTAAACCCTTGTTAAGTATATGAAATTCGTGTATTTCTTTGTAATATGTGTTTCATAGTAATGAGAATTGGTGATGGGTTGACTTGTCCATGTTAAATAATTCTATTGATGGAAAAAGGGTAATAAAAAGGTAATGTGATAAATTGTTGGTGTGTGATGTTTGAGAATGATTTGAAGGCTTATTGCTTAATTGTTGATGTTGTATCACGGTTGCATTGTTGTGAATTGTGTCTTGTTATGAAAATGGACATCTCCTAATTATTTGTCTAAACATGTCATTTGCATTGGTTCTGAGACATGGTTGTGATAAGTGTTATGTGATAAGAGGATGTACCATTTCGAGGGACGTATCGCACGCTACGATGGATACTATATATCGAGGGATATATCGTGCGCCACGATGGATACTATTATCGAGGGACGTGTCGTGCGCCGCGATGGTTGCATGGACATATATGTCCCTCATGGGTCCTGAACTAAGAGACATCGGGTGTGTATTACTAGGTCAGACATGCATCACTATACTTGACATTGCATTCCATTGCATTGCACTTCTTTATCATTAGTGAACTTGATATTGTGTTTTGCTGATCTTGTGAGTGCCATTCTATGGAACTTGTGATTGATGAATATTGACCTTGTTGTTAAGGATATGTAATTGTTAGAGTGTTGTTGTTGAGCTGTGCGCTATGTGAAGTTTGAACTGTTAGGTTGGGCTGGTTATATGCTGGTTGTAGTTGTGGAGGTTGTGATTGATGAATATTGAGCTTGTTGTTGAGAATATGTGATTATTAGAGTGTTGTTGTTGAGATATGTGCTTGTAAATTGTGAGATGTTAGGTTGGGCTGGTTTTATGCAGGTTGTAGTTGTGGAGGTTCGGTTGGGGTGTAAGGAGTACCCGTATTTAGTTCCCTTAGCTTGTGTTTAGAATTTTACTTGCTGAGTACCGTGTGGTTTGGTACTCACACCTTGCTTCTACAATTTTTGTAGGTTACGAGCCTGAATATTTGTGATACTTTCCATTCTTTTCTTCTTCGAGGCTTCCTAAAAAGATTTGTGAGATAGTTGTTTGTCATCTCAGCAGTCCCTCTTACTCCTATTTATGATTTTGTTCTACTTTAGAGACAATATCATTTCAGACTTGTGTTTTTCTTTCAAATCCATTATAATACATTAGAGACTTGTGCACGTGACAACTAGGTTTTGGAGATTTAATTAAGTTGACATTGTATTCCGCTTTAGTATTAGTGTTAAACTTTCATCCTTATTTTTAACTTTCGCATTTATCCTCAAATTGATGCCAGTGGATCAAAAAGCATCAATTTGCCTACTAGAAACTGATGACATTGTCGTGCCATAAACTTTGTAAACACATCAGCTATTTGAAGATCACTGGATACATGTGGAAGAGTAATGACTGTCTTATGTACAACTTCTCTGATATAATGACAATCCACTTCAATGTGTTTGGTCCTTTCATGATAAACTGGATTAGTAGCAATATGAATAGCACTTGTGTTGTCAGCATGGAGAGGAGTGGGATTAGATTGAGGAAGTCCAATTTCTGCAACTAAACCACGAAGACAAACAATCTCAGAGCAAGCAGTAGACATTGCTCGATATTCAAATTCGGTGGAAGATTTTGATACACGATCTTGCTTTTTGCTCTTCCAAGATATCAAGGAATCTCCAAGAAACATGCACCAACCCATGATGGAGCGACGAGTATCAGGACATCCAGCTCAATCAAAATAACTAAATGCATTAAGCTGATTCTCAGAACCACTAGGAAAGAATGATCCACGAGTAGATGTTCCCAAAAGATATCGAATGATACGATGGACAACCACCAAATGTAAATGGCATGGAGCCTGCATAAATTGACTCACTTGTTGAACTGCAAAAGAGATATCAGGCCGAGTAATAGCTAAAGAGATATCAGGCCAACTAATTGCCGATACAAAGTTGGATCAGGAAGAAGATCTCCTTCTGCACTGCAGTACTTTATATTCAATTCCAATGGAGTATTTACAGAGGAAGATTCTTGAAGACCAGCCATAGCAATCAAGTCTTGAGTATAATCGTGTTGGTTCAAGAACACACCTAAAGAATTATAATGAACTTCTAACCCCAAAAAGTATGTAAGAATACCAAGATCTTTCATATAAAAAGAATCCTTAAGCTACTGCTGAAGGCTAGTGATTAATTAAGAATCAGTTCCTTTGATAATAATGTCATCTACATACACCAAAAGAAGAACACAACCTGCAGATGTTTTTTGAAGAAACAAAGACGAATCATATTTGCTCTGCTCAAAAGAGAATTGAAGCAAAGTAGACTGAAAATTATCAAACCAAGCTCTTGGAGCTTGTTTTAATCCATATAAAGACCACTTCAACTTGCATACAGCCGATGTAAGTGATGAGAACAAACCAGGTGGGGATTTCATATAAATATCTTCTTTGAGATCACCATGAAGAAAAGCATTTTTGACATCCATTTGATGAAGAGGCTAATTTTGTGATGCAGTAATGGCAATAATAGTTCGCACCGTAGTCATTTTTGCTACAGGTGCAAAACTCTCCTCATAGTTTACACCATACTTCTGTTTGTTGCCAAGGACCACCAATCGAGCTTTGTACCGATCATGAGTTCTATCAGAATTAAGTTTAATTGAATAAACCCATTTACATCCAATTGGACGGACATTTGGAGGATAAGGAACAATGTCCCATGTGGTATTTTCTTTAAGAGCCAAAAGTTCCTCCTCTATTGCTTTTTGCCAACATTCAAGCTTGGAAGCTTGTGAGTAACCTGTTGGAATAGAGATGGTGGATAAAGTAGAAGAAAAACCATACCGTTTAGGAGTTTGAGACACTCTAGTAGATCGCCGAGGAGGCTCAAGAGGATCAGACCTTAAAGAAATCTCAGATTCTGGTTGTGGAGCAGTCTCAGGTGGCAGATCTGTTTCGGGATAGGGTAAAGTTGGTGGACGTCGTTCATACACAAATCCTGATTTGAACCGCTTAGAAGACAATGAAAAATCCTCAAAAGTAGGAAGAAGAGGAAAAACAAAAGATGACTCAACATGAGTAGGAAAGAAATACCGATTCTCAAACAAAATAACATTTCTAGAAACATGAAATTTGTTAGAACTTGGATCATAGAAAATAAAACCTTATGTGAAATATTATAGCCCATAAAAGCACATTTAATAGATTGAACATAGAGTTGCGTTAAAAAGGAGGCAGGTGCACAAATCAAACACAACCAAACGTATGAAAACTATGATAGCTCAGATGCTTATGAAAAAGACGATAATATGAAGACTCAAGATTTAACACTTTAGATGGAAGTCTATTAACCAAATAGACAGCAGTAGACAAAGCTTCAACCCAATATTTAGATGGAACAGAGGACTCAATCAATAAAGTATGAGTGACATCTAAAAGATGACGATTTTTACGCTCAGGAACCCCATTTTGTTGTGGAGTATATGGGCAAGAGCGTTTTGATACAACTCCTTTCTCAAGCAAGAAATTATTAAATTCATGAGACATAAATTCTCCACCAGAATTAGATCTTAATATTTTGATGCATGTGGAAAATTGAGTCTCAATTTAAGCCAAAAATTTCTTGAATATGGAAAACACTTCAGATTTAGATCGAAGAAAATACACCCATGTAAACCGATTATAATCATCTATAAATGTCACAAAATACTTGAAATGAGCATGAGAAATAACTGGTTAAATGCCCTAAACATCACTATGAATGACATCAAAACACTATGCAGCACGACTACCAAAATTAGGAAAAGGAAGAGTTTTACTTTTGCCTAATTTACAAGTAGAACAATCAAAGAAAGCAACTGAAAATTGATTTTTATTTCCCAATAAACCAGAATTGGACAAATAAGACAACACAATATAATTTGGATGTCCTAGACGTTTATGCCAAACCTCATTCTTAGTAGTGGTAGAAGCAAGAGATAGAACATGAGGAATAGACGTGTTTAGATGAAATTGGGGTCAAAATTCAGTAGGAAAGTTCATCGAGAAATCTGGGCAAGGGTGGGGCGGCGCGCCACAAAAGCACCCAAGGGCTGGTGCCGTGCGCTAGGATGAGGCTCCAATCACCTAGAGGCTGGCGCCATGCGCTAGGTTTGTGCTAGGGTCGTATGCCGCCATTGTATTCCATTTTTTGTTCTGTATTCTATCCCTTTCCTCGTGCATTCGTTTCCCTACTGATTGCAAATATCCTAAGCTTCATTAATCCCTGAGAGATTATGCATATCATAATAAAAACTCTTAAATCTTCATTTATAATTAAATAAAAAATTAAGAGTTAAGTTTGAGAAACTCTTTTTGAGTCACTTTGTGAAGTGTTTTTCAATCTTTTGAACTTGGATTAATGCTTGAGTACTTGAGTATGAGAATGAGAGAGTTGAGTTCATGTTTTCAAAATGAATATAAGGGAACTAAGAATTCCGTAGTGTGAATACTTTTACATTTAAAACGAGAAGAAACCTTGATTTCTGAATGAGTTTATGATGAGTTTTGAGCACCATCTCTTTTAAGAGAAATCTTTTAATTAATAATTTCAAAGTGAGGAGGCGTAATGTTTTCTTTAAAACATATGATGGATGAGTTATATATATATATATATATATATATATATATATATAATTGGGAGTTGTATTGAGCACCGATATGTGAACTAATTTAGACAACTCAAAGTTCTCATAAATCATCTATGCTGATGTGGTTAAAGGATCATACTTTTTAGATGATTTCATATTGCTTTTAAGAATAGCTTAGTCGATCCACTTAGCAGAAGATGTCTTATTCTCCGGTAAGGTATAGGACAATTCTGGCAGTGTGGGCGAAACGCTGTATCATCACATAGCTCATAGTGATGGTTGTTTGTTATAGAATCTACCAAATATGAGTAAACGAGATTATTATTGTATTTTAAATACATTTAGGCATTGTCTACTATTTTAAAAGGTTCTTTATACTGCATATTTATTGTTGCTTTTATATTGCATTGAGTTAAGTATCCTTGAGTGAGTTGAGTAGAGTTGAGATGAACTAAATATGTTCTTCTTTTTTATCAATTCAAGCTATATGTCTGTGCTTTATAGTTCCCCATGCATGCTCGTACATTCTATGTACTGACGCATTTTAGCATGCATCATGCAGATACATGTATTCAGGGTCATCAACAGACGCTGCATTGATATCACTAGAAGTTCCAAATTTGCTTTGGTGAGCCTCCTTGCTTCGGAGGGTTCCACATTTACTTTCAGTTTTGTTAGGATGTCGTGGGTCTTGTCGTGACTTCCATCATAGTTGTTAAAGGCTTCAAAGAGAGTAGTGTTTTGAGGAGTCTTTTTCATTTCCATTGTTCATTCTTAAGACTTGAGTTGAACAATTATGTAATAAGTATTTCAGATTATTTTGATTTAAACTATCTTATTAATGATATCGTTAAGAGTTGAGCTTGTTTTGAGATTTCTATTTCAGTTGAGTAAGTCTTCCGCTGAGTAAAGAGTCAGGCCAAGGTTTTGCTTGGGGTCCAACAATGGTTCTCGAGTGCCAGTTATGTCTAGGTTGTAGGTTCAGTGTGTCACAGATCATGTGTGGTACCATCTATTGGCATGACACTTGGGTGGACCTGATAGTGTTAGGTATGGTTGATTTTTACTTATACATGGATAGCTTATCTTCTTATCATGCATTCTCAAATTGATTTTTCAAGATCGTAAGTCTGTGAATTCTTTGTATTCCTCCATTCGGAGATGTTGGATACCCAAGTTGAGTTTAGTATGGCTTTTCATCCTGAGATTGTCGGTCTTCCTGAAAGGACTATTTGGGTCTTAGAGAACATGCTTTAGGCATGTGTTATTACTTTCGAAGGTCAGTAAGACCTATTTTTTTCTCTTGAAAAAATTGATTATGGTAGTAGCTACCAGTCGAGTATTTTGATGGCTCCATTTGAGTCATTGTATGGTAGGAGTTGTCGTTTTATAATGTGGTACGTAGTTTAATGCCTTTGAGTTTAGGTATTGGGGCACTAACTTGTTGGGTGATTTGATGGATAATGTTTGTATGATCTAGAAGGTACTTTGTACAACCTAGAGTAGGCAAATGAGCTATCCAGATCAGAGAGTTAAGACCTTGGAGTTCATGGTGGGTGATCGGGTATTTCTGTGACTGTCTCCATGAAGGGCATGATGAGCGTCATGAGAAAGGGGAGGCTTAGCCCTAGGTTTATTGTCCAATTTGATATTCTAAGGTAGATTAGAGACATGTATTATTAGTTTGCCTTATATCCAACAATTTTGAGAGTTCAACCTGTATTTTATGTCCTTATGTTAAAAAAAGTATGTTCTCGATGATTCTCACATGCTCTATTGGGATACAGTTCGAGTTGATAAGTTGTTCACTTTTGAGGAGAAGCCTATGGCTATTCTATACAAGTAAGTTAGGAGGTTACAGTCTAAGGACATTACATAAGTAAAGGTTCACTAAAGGCATTGTCTAGATGAGGAGGCTACTTGGGAGACCGATCTTAACATGCAAACCCGATAACCTTATCTTTTCGAGCATTCAGGTACCTTTTATTTCTTTCACTTTGAAGGATGAAAGTCATTTTAGTAGTGAATTTTGTAATGACCCTCATGTTCATTTGCATGTCGTTGTGTGCTATTATTGTTTTGCCCCTGCGTGTTGTTTTCTTGTGGTGTTTGTGTTTTGTTAAGATTAGTGGAATGCTTCTCAAGGTGGTCAAGAGAAATTTCTGTGAGGTTTCCTTTTTTGGAAGTTCTTAAGTGAGGGTTTACTATAGGCAACATCATGAGATTTGGGTGGTGGATGAGAATTCTGGCAGCTCCATTAGGCCTATAAAACCATTTATGTCTGGTGGCATGCTTTTTTAGGTCCCAAGACTTACGGTGAGATAGGAACTATTACGTATTTTAGTTTTGAATCATGGCCAAATTTTGACTTTAGTCAAAATTCTTGGTAAAGGCACTCGAATGAGAATTCTGTCAACGTGGTTACCTTTGGAATGTTGAGTTTTGTGTAAAATGACCTTCGGTTCAGAGCCTAAGGTGATCGCGATGACTTTGTGGCATTCGGCTTCTTGTTTTTTGTGTTTTGCTGGTAAATATTACATTGAGTCAACACTGTAATGAGAAGACCTCGGTTGGTTGTTTCAAAATTTTCCATAGTTTGGAATGTTGTTTGAAATTAAATAGCATTCTTTCTATGCATTGGTTGGACCTCGAATGAATCCTAAGGGTCCATTCAAAGCTTGGAGCATTATTGCTTAAACTATTGATGCAGGAGTTACTAGTGCAAAAGCTTTAGCCACCATCGACCGCTTTGGCAATAGCTGCTTAAGTGGACTGGGTGTCTCTCTAGCGGAAAGGCTTTAGGGAGCAGGGGCTGCTTTCACCGCATGAGCGTGTTGGAGCTGGGCCACTTTAGTAGCCAGCTGCCTGCATTAGCGTTGGCTGCTTCAGTTTCCACTTGACCGCTTTTATGCATATTGTTGATGTTTTGAATCCTTATCCTCTTTCATTCTTCAAAATAACCTAATTTTCAAAGTAATTTGGGTCTTTGTGATTTTGCACATTTCTTTTCCAATTCAAGTGATTCAAAGGTAATTTCCTTTTTTTTTTCACTTTCTAATCTCGATCCTAGCTTTATTTCATAATTAATTTATGTTTGAACCGTATATCTCTTGAAGTTAATTTCTTTAAGTACAATATTAAGACCATTTGATGTCCAAATTGAATCTTGTCTTGGCCAAACTTTTAAGCATGTGATCCTTACCTCGAGGGGAGAATAATGATGAAATTAGTTTGTCAATTATGTACAATCCTTCAAGGGTCAATTTTTACCCAATTTCTAGTCCAAATTTTTTACCATCGATATGGGTATTGTTAGTCCTGTATTGATATATATATGATTAAGTAGTTTTATTGTTAGGAAGGCTTTAGGATTAGTTCGTATGTTTGCATGATCCTTAATTGATATTATGTCCATTTTGGGTTATTTACCTAAGTAATTTAGTTGATAAGTTTTAGTCTAGGTTGATTCTTAGCTTGGTTGTCATTATAGATCCTTAGAATGCTCTTAAGTTGCTTGGAACTTATATTTTATGTGTGCTGGTCGTTTTTTTGTTTAGTATGCTCTTTTTAGTCATTTTTCACTTATCGCTGTATTGATTAAATTATCTTGGGATTGAGGCCATGTACTTGGACTGGCTGAAGTTCCAGGTTTGTACGATTGTGCTACGAAGCGTGTTTATCATGTTCATTGTCT
The DNA here is from genome assembly GCA_029582545.1 of Solanum lignicaule. Classification (NCBI taxonomy): domain Eukaryota; kingdom Viridiplantae; phylum Streptophyta; class Magnoliopsida; order Solanales; family Solanaceae; genus Solanum; species Solanum lignicaule. The sequence continues at coordinate 22,470 of JAJOOF010013753.1, forward strand.
GGTATGGCTGCTTTGAGAATGACTTGACTGTTTTTGTGTGGAATTATGTTTGTGATGCATATTGTTGGCTTGTTTGCATTTAGTTTTGAGAGAAAAGGGGTTTTTCGGGACACCTACTTGTTTAACTATGCTTTCAACTAGTTTTAGCTTCGAGGGAGCAGGGTTAGTGATCTTATTGATGGAAAGTTGGGATTTTGAAGAAAATGCATTATTTTCGTCTTCCTATGCATATGTTATTAAGCTTTGGTAGGCCGCAGAGAGAATTTTGGGTTTTACTTTTATTGCATCTGTAAATGAGTTGAGGCGGGTTCCGTAGTTTTCTCAGAGGGTCCAGGGATAGCTAGCAAGATAATTCTGAATTTTTTTAATTTAAACATGCATTGGCCACATCTGCATCATATATCATTATGTGTTTGTTTGCATGTGATTGGTTGGATTGTATAGTTGGAATTGATTTTGTCTTTATTTTTAGTTGTGTGTGATTACTTTAGTGTTATATTAGACTCCTTGTTGTAACTATATTTAAGATCTTTGTGAGCTTGGTTGGCCTATGATTCCTACTGAGTGCCCCGTGTTTTGGTACTCATACTACACTTCTCCATCTTTTTTGTAATATAGCTCCCTGTATGTGCCCACCCTCATTGAGTGACGGATTTCCTATTGTTCTCACAAACATGGATCGTGGTGAGATCTTGGCGTCCAGTGACTTGTTGCTTTCCCTTATTTGTATAGACTTGTATTTTGTATTTTTGATTAGTCAGTTCTATTGTATATAGTTCTTTAACTGCTTAGATGATTCTGTACAAGTGATAAAAAGTCTGTGGTTAAGTTCATTTCTATAGTTTGTCTTTCTCGTTAACTTATTGGCCCCGATTTAGTTGACTATGAAGGCCATATGCCACAACTTTTGATGTCGTACAATCTCTGTCTCTCATTAGCAAATTTGTACCTTATTTGATTTGGGGTCTACATTTTCATAGTTGTCTACTTCTTAGGAGTTATTTTATGAATGAGTGTCTTTTTCTATGTGTGTTTCTACCTCCATAGGTGATTCTTTAGAAGTGGACCGAGTGTATCTTGTGTATTGACCATATTTGGGTATGACATTTGGTTGGACCTGATGATGTTAGATATGATGGATTTGACTTGACTCTAGGGATGAATTGTTTATCTTCTTATCATGCCGTCTTAGATTACTTTTCCAAGATTGTTAGCTTGTACATGCATGGAATTCCTCTGTTTGTGTGGACAATTATTGATAGCCATATGTCGAGAGGTGTTATCTCTTTTTTACTGATGGAGTGACAGTAAGTAGGGAAGGGGTGTAAAAAATATTCTGATTATGTTTGTGATGAAACATAACACCCCATATTCAAAAAGGGTATATTGCAGCTTTACAAGTGTTGTAGGAGCTAAACCACGAGGACCACCCACAGCTCGTGGATGGGACCATAGACTGTAGGTGTGGTCTGTTGATGGTCCTTCTCAGAAATCCAGAAGGTCAAGAACCACGGCTTGACCAACGGACCGTTAGTTAGACCATGATTCGTGTTTTGGGGGCCTGTGGTTCGAGATCCCAAAATAAGAGTTTCAGACCATGACCAACGGTCCACCAAGACGGGCCATGGGTCAGACCACGGTCCCTCGACTGGGTCCGTGGATGTTTATCTGTCAGTTATTTTTAGGGGCAGATTGGTTTTGTTCTAATTAATTAATTCCTAGACTATGTAATTTTGCCTATATTCAAAACTCCTATATAAGTCTTTTTACCCCCAAATTCACCCCATTTAATTCATTCTTCCTAAATCCTAAAAGAAAACCAAAACCTGCTCTAAAATATTCTCTCTCTAGAACTTGAAGAAGAAGATGAAGATTCAACCTAGGGTTTCAAGTTAAGGCCTCAATTCCTCCATTGAAGATAAGCAATTGGACTTGAGGTATGGTAGTTTTCATCCATGGGTTTCTTCCACCCATGGAGTCCCCATATTCTTCAATTTCAAATGATAGAATTCCAAAATTAGCTAGGGTTTTCCTCAAATATCATGGGTTCTTTTTATTACTGATCTTAATGATTTAATTACGTCT